>BQNB010069917.1:0-33320 GCA_026074375.1 Tanacetum coccineum
ATGTAAAAGAGTTTGTAACAAGCATGTATCCCCCTCGCGGGTTTATAAAACATGTAAAATTAGTAAAGGCGAGGTTATGAACTTCACTAAGTCTTTGAAAAGTAATCACATTGTTATAAGATAAACGCGAATGTAAAAGAGTTGGTAACAAGCATGTATCCCCCTTGCGGGTTTATAAAACATGTAAATAAGTAAAGGCGAGGTTATGAATCTTACCTGATATGTAGATGTAATAAATATTCCAAAATGAAAGCTGACGACCTTATCACAATCTTAACCGGGGAGGGTTGATATAGCAAAATGATAATAAACAGCCACGTCATGCAACCTGAGTAAATATCTTAAGTCTTAAGAAAATTGTATTCTAGAACTTTAGTTTTAAGAGTTATGAGTTTGATTGAAGAGTTTGGAATTATTGTATCATCGTTTAGGCCATCATAATTCAAAAGTCATTCAGTAAATGTTTGAGGAGCTAGGGTACTTTAAATCTTAAACCCAACAACTCAGTCAGGACGTAATACCAAGATGAAACCTCTTAATATAAAGCTCCCTAGTATTGTGATACGATATAATCGGTTTTAAGCGTTTTGATTAATATCTGGAAATGTTAAGCACGACAAGCGTTAATTAAAGTTATGTCTTGTAAGGTTTTAAACATGTTTTTATACTTTTTTCAAAATGTTACATTTTGCACCCTTAGGAATGAAAAATGGCAAAATATACCCTTGGAGTTTGCACTTTTATGACTTTGGTCCCTCAAGTTTAAAAGATATACCAAGTAAACCTTGTACTTCGAAAAGTGATATAATAGACCCCTGTAGTTATAAGTTTGATAAAATGACATTTTTAGTCCTTTTAGTTATAAGTTTCTGAAAGTTACGATATATACCCCTTGCATGGATTATAATTACAAAACATATCCAAACTCCCATGCAAGCTTATTTTAACATTTCAAAAGATATTTATAGGTTATAATACACTAAAATATGAAGGTTTAACATAATGAAAGTTTAAAATAATGATTCGTTAAACTAGGAAGCAAAACGGGTCGAATTAGGGTTTTAAAACGTAAACGCGCGGGTTTTAAGTTCAAATTCCTTCAATAATCTATAAAGTGGTTACTTTAACATTAGTTAAGCATTATAGGATATATTATAACAACATTTAACCATTATGACATTTAGTTTTAAGAAAAACGCGAAATTAGGGTTTCGAGCGTACGGTTTTTGGATCAAAATAGAAAATGAGCATGAATTGAGTTATGAAACTTTAACAAGAGTATATTTAGGATCATATGAACATTATAAGAGTGTAGAAGCAGAAGTAGAACATTCAAAATCTTGGTTTGAGCTTCAAGGAGCAAAAATGGTTGAAACGGGTCATTTCAGGTAGTATTTCCACTCGTACGCCTTGGATCTTCACTCTGGGGCTTCAATTCTTCAGGGATTCGCTTCTTGAACTTCTTTAATGATCCTAGGATCATAAGAGAGCAAATTATTGCTACCTATAATGGGTATGAGATAAGAGAGTAGGGGATGAGAATGAATGAAGGGTTATGGGTTCTATTTAGAGTTCTATTTATAGGCGAAATGACACTTAGGGACCAAGGGAGCCTATAAATCTGATCTAGGACACATGGGTTATGCTAGAGGGTGATTAGGAGGAGCTATGGGATGTGTTGGATAGCTAGAATTAGCTAGAAACATTGTGTAGACCATAGTGGAGACTTGTCTCGGCTGTTGTGGCTAAAAAGTCGAGATGTGGCTTTGAATTTTGTATGCGCATAAGAAGGCGCTTAAGCAGTGGAGTAAGCTGCTTAAAGAGTGTCTAGTAGCTATCATTGATGGGAGTGTTCTTAGGCACATGGTTGATTTTAATGGTTAAAATAGAGCTAGAAATGGGTCGCGGGTCATTAGGTGTCTCTGATTACGGTTTTCTGAGTACATTAAGCTTGTATTTCATGTGTTCTTGGTTAGAAATGATTCTATTTACAGATCCTATGACATAAAATTAAAGATTATAAACTAGATTTGTAAGTGGTTTGGGTTAAAATTGTCATAATGAATAAAATAAGCGCGGTTTATTCCATTTTTAGGGCACGTAATGGGTTATTATGGTATTCAAGCTATCTAATTCTTGTACAGCCAATTTCATGATAGATGAATGGATTGAAACCCTCAATATTCATGAGTTGACAATTGGCACTAATATTTGATAATTGTTGGTGGTTTAAACTAATGGTTAAAAATGAGTAACACGAGTCTAAATGTTCCAATTAGGGGCACAATTAGTTTTCTAGATTTATTTCTTCTACACTGTGTTTGTTAATATGTGAAATGATGATGAAATGTGGTTGAAAATGTTGTAATTATATGTATTACAACTATTTGAGTATTGATTTTTAGGTTTAACAATGTATGAAAACAAGACACTAGGGCAAACGGTTTAGAAATTAGCTCGGTTTAGGGTTTCTGACTTTTGAATTGAGGTTTTAAGTGTAAAAAGATGTATGAAAGGATATGAATAGAATAACTATGGTTTACATATTGTATATTGAGTGTAGTAGCTTGTATATAAGTGATGGTGAAGAAATTAAAATGAAAATGGAGGTAAAATGGTTATTTTAGAGATCATGCTTAATGACTTATACATTGAGCTTTTAAGGATTTGTACTTTGACTTGAAGACATTTTATATTTCAAATGAGATGTTATATTACTTGTACATATGCTTTAGTAGCTTGTGCATTCACTTAAGATGTTAATCTTTCATGAAATTAGGGTTTAGATGTAACACCCCCAAAAATACACAATGCAGCGGAATACCACATGGGGTGCTACTTCATAATACACAGCGCTAGAATACAATAAACTACCTACTAAATTTGTCCGTTTGTAAAACAATCTCCGTATGATTCTTAATCAAAATCTTGAGAATTTAACATACTTTTGTCCATAATTGCATCACAATGAAATCTTGAATGTATAACTCCAATGCACCTTTCAAGAACTCCCTAGCATATAATTTGCCCCTGAGAAAAACCATGCTTAAAATGGTCAATACATAAAGTTGTGAGTTCATAGGTTTTCTCTAGTAAATACACAACGTTAGTTCCCAATAAATTATCCTGCCCACTGTAACATTACAGTGCATATAAAAACGTTCTTAGTGACTACTGACTCCCCTACAGTATCAAAAATAATATGTGTGACCGATTTAAATCACTTAAATGTCCTTTCAAATGTAATGTATGATTTTTAAAAATCAATTAGCTGTAAAAAAAATGCAAGACCATTTCTATCCCCAATATGTCCCCAAATTACGTGTCAAAGTCTTGGATCTCAAATATCCAAAATATGTATTGAGCTACTTTATTCAAGTGTGATAAAACCAATGATTACCATTATTCTAATGATTCCTGAACTAAGGCGCTAAACATAAACAATGGCCATGTGCCTTACAACGGATGTTTCCCCAGCGTCTAGGACACCCTCAGCACTGGAGAATTACACTGACGTTGTGCCTATACCGGAATGTCCCCACCTAGACCACCCTCAGCATTGAATTACTTTGACGAGTGCCTACAACCTGATGACCCCACCTGGACAACAGCCTCGGACATTGATTACTTGACGTGATGCCTACACCGGATGTCCCCACTGGAACCACCCTTAGCAGTGAATACTTGTATATGTCAACTGGGAGGGAGGGGTGAGGCTAATCCCATAATCTAAAAATATAGTATAGCGTTTTATGAGTCAAAACTAAACTAAGTATTGTATCCCTTGCGAGATTGTGATAAATGAGTATATAAACCAAACAATTAAATCAACCATGATAACATCGTTCTGTACCACATGTATTGCTGCGCTGCGTGAGATCGCAATGAGCGACGAGCGACGAGTTTAAATCAAACACGTAATTGAATTTGTGACAACATTTCTCACACCCAAAATATATTAAAAACATGTAAAACGTGGGGCTAATGACCAACCTTGATGTTTGAAGAACGATTTGATAGTGTAGCATCTCCTATTCAACAATGGATGGAGTGAGAGAGAGAATGTGACGGATAGTGGAGCGATGCAGATGGAATTGGGGGGGTTTGGTATTATGAGGAATCTAGATGATGCATTTGTTGAATATTGAAGTTATTTGTATTATGATTTCAGGTACTAACTGGCGATCTGTAAGTTTAGGCGGGGCAGAGGGGTCCGATAGAGCGCGTTGGATTTTTGTGGGGTTGGAGCGGGTAGTGGTGTGTGTAGTTAAGTATAGTGATGATAAGATTAGTAGAGAGAGTGAGAGAGAGAGATTGATGGTTTGGTGGGGGGTGGGGTTATTTTTGTTAGGGTCTCTCTCTATATATATCTAGATTCTGGGTCTTGATGACTTTTTTTTGATTTTGATATTTTTTAATTAGTTGAATTATGAATGTGAGTTTTATAATATAGAATTTTTTTTAAAAGATTAGTGATATAGATTATTATTGAATGTTTTTGTTTAAATATGTGTGTATAAATATTTATAAAAAATTATTGAAGAAGAAATTAATTGGTAAAAGAATTTGATTTTATATGAAAGTTATTTGGTATTAAGTTATATATTTAAATAAACGATGGTTTGTAACGTTTAGTTAAAATTATTTAATTAATTTAATGATTTTTTATAAATTTTGTTACGTTTTATTTGTAATAGTAAGTTTATATATAATAGGCTTATTGTTAATGATTGTTTGTCGTACGTTGTCAAGGTTTGTGATAGTTATATTTTAATAAATTTTATATATAACGTTTAGTTCTCTTTAATCGTTTCTTAAATTAATTAAAGTTTTTAGTAATACATTACTGAACATATATATTTCGTCATGTAATTTTGTTGTTGAATGGCCTCTCTTTACGCACACTTGCTGCACATCACTCGTCATACTAGTTCATTCAACACAGACTGTTGCGATGCGGATCACAACGATGTGCGGTGGATTAGACGCAGTTAGATGCTAGCACGACTTTTGAAGTCTTATTTTCGAGAGTGAGTCATATTCAATTGTGAGCACATTTGTCTTCTTTCCTCGGTTGTTATGTGAGGAGGCGGTTGTAGGGAGTGAGGATTATTATGGGTGGTGGGGAATCTACACACAGTATTTGTGATTGTTTTTAAGGAGTCGATATGAGTAGATGATACTTGACAGGTGCGTGAGGATCGATGTAGCTAGGGGTTGGTTCGTGTGGTGATCCAGATGTTCAGCTGACGGTATGATGTAGTGTGAGTTATATGTGTGGATATCTTTGTGTGTTATAGTGGCACACACTGTATTGATGGTGGACTATCATATATGTATTACACAACGTGGGTAGATGTGAGGATGATGGTGATCTGATGGGTGATAAGTCTGATCTGAGACTTAACAGGTCACAACACACACCACACACACACACAACACACACACACACCAAATACACAACGGCACATACCCACTCCACTGGGTCATACATATCATATCTATCTTATTATATATATATATCTCTCTCTATATAGATATACTATATATATATAGAGGGCAGGTGAATGTGTTTAGATGGGATATGGGGGATGGTTTGTGAGTGTGTGTGTGAGTAGGAGAGAGGTATATCTACTCTTAGTGAGTGAGTTGAGAGAGGTTGTGTTGTTTAGAGTTGGGGGGTGGTGTGTGTTGTGGATGTGTGTGGTGTGTGTTGTGTGTTTTTTGGATTAGTTGGGGGGGCTATATATGGTTGGGTGGGAGGGGTTTGGTTTTGTTTTTGTGGTTTGGGATTGAGTTTGTGTGAGGATGTGGGTTTGTGGTTGGGGGGGGTATGTTGGAAATGTTTGGGAAGGGTATTATATATCTCTATATCTCTCTTGGGGTGGTTTTTAAGGGTGGTTATGTATAGTCATAGAGTCGAGATTGGGTTGTGGGGTGAGTTGGGGGGTGGGATGTGTGGGTGTGGTGTGATGGTGAGAGAGAGAGAGAGTGATGTTGTTGGGTGTTTTGGGGTGGGGTGATTGTTTTAGTCTATATATCTATTTTGGTGGGTGTTGGGTTGGGTTATGGTTTGTGATGAGATATATATCTATATCTATATATTATATTATATGTCTATATCTCTATAGTGTAGATAGAGGTTGGTGAGGTATATATATAGGGTGTAGTGGTGTGAGAGGATGGTGAGTGTTGTATTGAGTTGTGGAGGGGAGGGGGGGATGGTGTGGAGTGTGATAGGGTGTGAGGGGGTGGGTGTGAGTTGTGTGATGTTAGATGGAGGGTGGGTATCTGTTGAGGTGTATATTGTGGTTTTTTGAGTTTAATTTTTTGTTTTATTAGTTTTGGTTTTTGTGGGGGGTTGGTTGTTGTTATGTTAGGGGGTTTAAGGAGTGGACAGATGAGGATTTCTTGTTGAGTTTAGACTGTTCTAGATAGATGTGTGGGAGGATGTGAAGTTAGTGCATTGATAGTTGAGGTGTGTGTTCAATTGTATGTGTACAGATAAATTGATGTGGGTGTGAGATAGTGGGAGTACAAGATACTATTAGAACTATATAGAGAAAGTCGTGAGTATTACATTTACATGATAAAGGAACCTGATGAACATGATATGTACAATCACAGAGTAGTTAGAGGAGAGGAGGGGTCAGTAGTTATGGTATCTCCGCTGGCATGTAGAGAGGAAGATTGTGATTCTCATCATTGATACTAACCAGGCAGATGACGTCACTTCTGCAATTATCACTAACTCATAGTATAACAAATAGAGATGCGGTTAGATTATTAGAGTTTATACTACATAACATAAACATTTGAGTGAGATTAGTCATACTGATTTCACTGATAGCGACTCTAAAATGAGTTAAGGTTGGTAAAGAGCATGTTAGAAAAGAGGAGTGTGGTGTGGTTAGAGGAGTCTGTGCATTAAGCAGTAGTGATCAGTGGTGAGGGATGAGTATGTGAAATACTAGACATATCTTATGTAGCTCAGGAGAGTGACGCGTGACACAAGCCACATTATATACATTATCTAACTTGTTAGTGTAAACAGGAAGTGATTGATCTATGACAGAATTAATTCTCTATACACATGGTCAGAGTCTAATGGTGTCTGTGAGCGTAACTAGTAGCTTGGTGTTCTACAATGAATGTGTACACCACAAAGTTAAGAAAGATGTAAACATGTTGCAAGAACATTGCGGATCACACGTAGAGAGTGACTGTGTATGGAGGTGCGAGGGCACTTCATTACTCATTATATAAAGTGGGACAGAGAGGAGATGCAATCAGTCAAGTACCGAGTTAATGTAGTACTGCACACAGGTTATAGGATGGAGGTTGTATATCTATATATCTGTATCAATGTATCTCAAATGTAGATAAACAGGACAATTAGTCGGGGCACACTCACGTGTAGACTCTTTTCACGTATCTAGTGAATCGGAGCACGTATGCAAGGTGGGAGATATGTTAGGGACTGAAGTATGTACAACATTTACGTGTGTCAACTGGGGGTTGGTAAGACGATGTGTAAGAAAGTGCGATTAACACATTCATTAGACACCAAGTGGGACTTAGGCATGACACGTGTTAAACAGGGAGATAGCTTATGCGCACGTCTAAATAAAAGGGAGGTGATTATTTAATGATACACAATAGTGGTGCAGGATATTGTATATGTATCAGTTTACGTAGGGACACGTGTTGAGGGGAGTGGTAATTATGTTTGGAGTACACATCTCATTAAGGAGAGTAGTGTTTTGACTCTCTCTAGACAGATATACAATGAGTATATAGAGAGATACATTCACGTTATGCGTGTAGGTTCATCACTAGAGCACTCAGATGTGTTGTATAGAGAACCTACATGTTCTATAGAAGCTGAGGGCTGATATCGACACAGACTACAGACGGAGAGGTCTCTGGTAGATAAATGTCACTACATGACATAATAGAGAGAGTAATAATATTATTTATAATATCAATCACAGACTCTGAACTCATATTCATAGAGGAACTAGGAGTGATTCACTTGAGTTCTATCAAAGGAGTGATTAGAGTGTAGAGCACGTTCTATACAGAGGACAACCTCTATTATGATAGCGCACAATGTATGGTGAGTTAGAGGATGAGGCACGGAGGGACATCTAGTATAGATAAGAGTCATTTGATAAGGTAGTGGGTGTGGTTAGGGTGTGGGATGATGACAACGGAGGGTGGGGGATAGTAGTGATCACTCATGATATTTATGGCGAGTGTGGGAGAGAGGGGGGTTCGTGGTGTGGTGATATGGAGGGATTGATAGTATGTGTGGTAGATTAAGTAGGTATATTCAGAACAGTTGTGAGCTTTTGAGGAAGAGTCATATGGTGTGGGATGGAGGGGAGCACAGTTTGATAGTACACAGAAGGGTTAGTTTGGGAAGAGGAGATAGGAAGTGACACGATGAACAACTAGTTTTACAGTGAGACATGGAATGGTGACAGAATGGATCTATGTGTAGGTATCTTAGAGGTGTAGAGTGTATGCAGGTAGTGGTGGGGTGTGCACTAGTTTGTTTGAGACGTATTTAGTCTCTTACATTCACATGTGGGATTGTGATGGTCACAGTCAATGTGATGTTGGGATGATGGTGTAGAGGATATTTGAGACGTAGTGAGAGTAGTGGGATCAGGGTGGGTGTTTCTCACAGCGAGGTATTATTATGGTGTGAAGAGAGAGTGACGGAGGAGATTTCATGTAGAGTGTGACAGGGGTATGGTGTATGCTAGAGAATTGCTAGGGACACACACAGTAGAGTCATATAATGTGGTAATCACAGACAGGATGAGCGACGGGGATCTTAGGGGACACTATAGGTTGATAGCGTTCACACTCTGATAGGTAGTGCAGTGGTGCAACAGAGCGTCACAGTAGCTTACTAGAATATTAGTATTGGATATGGGGGACATTGGAGTTGACATGTTCAGGGGAGTTGTTTATAGGTATTAAGATATCTGTCTGAGTGGACACGTGAATGGAGATTAGGTATGAATATGGTATTACGTGGTGAAGATTTGATGTGTTTTTTTTTGGGGTTAGGATGAGTACAATCTAGATATAGTTGATAGGGGAGAGTGAGCAAGGCTGTGATTAGACGCGTGCACACGATGGCATACAGGCGATCACGTGAGTAGGAGATTGCCTATAGGTGAGAGGTATAGAACAGCATATAGGAGTTCTGAGTAGAGATGATTCATATGAGATGGTGGAGGAGTAATTCTCTATGGAACGCGAGGATATGCGTGGGGATGGGAAGTGTTAGATAGATTATGGGTATGAGGTGCAGGTAGGCTGTTTTAATCTAGGATGTGATGGTGAATACTTAGTAAGTTGACTGAGAATACATCTCAGGTTGTGACACATGGGCAGTACATAGCGACATTTGACTACTACAGGGGACTTTAGGAGTGAGACATTGGTGTGTATAGGATGAGGTAGTGGATAGGTGTGAACATAGTGATTACGGAGTGTGACACATGGAGCGTGTGCACGATAGACAATGTAGAACTGCTTGTGGGTCGTGGCTCTGAGGCGTAGGACAGGAGTGAGAGCTAGGATTAATGTCACTGTCATATGCATTTGTATAGTCTTTATTAGGTCTGAACACTGAGTTTTCTCTGGAGTATATATATAGGTCTGCATGAGATGGTGTACAGTAAGTTAGAGGCGCGTGCTCTCTTAATGATACACTAGGAGACAGGAGCGCATAGGACTGCTCTAGTATATAGTGTGTCAACTATCAGTTGGGAGTTATGATATAGACTGTAGACAAGTTTTAGGAGCTCACACAGTCTCATGGCGTATCAGAATTCACATTTTAGACTGAGGAGTTACTGACATTGCACATGACAATGGCGGGAGAGTATAAGAGGATTAGAGATAGTCCAGGTTGGTGGTACACTAGAGATATCTGAGTAGTATATTATATTGCAACATGCAATGAAGGGACTGTCTGTGGTATAGCGTGTTTTCATAATCGGAGTGACAATCAGAGGTAGTTAGTGATTTGAGTTAGTACTGTTGAAGGGCGGAGAGTATCTATGATCTGGTCTGTATGAACATGATATAGGATTATGTGGGATCTGAATCACACTGACACTATTAGTTAGTGTGTTTGCCGAGGTGGCACAGGGAGGTGATGAGAGTGTCAGCTTAGACCAGGAGAGCAATTAGAGGTTTGGGGAACTGGATACATAGGATCATATTAGTAGTGAGTGATTTGATGGTTAAACGATAAGACACATGTTATGATCTGAGTATATTTCTTGAGGGTCCTGACTAGTAAGTGAGTCGATGACTGGGGAGAGTGTAGGTAAGAGGACTAGTATAGTACATCTGAGTGTTGAACATCAGTACCATCAGCAGATCATCTGGATGTGAGCAGGGTATAGTGGGAAGCGAGAGACAGGAAGTCTTGGATGTGTGTGAGTTGACACACTAGACAGATAGGGGTGTTGCTTATGTCGTGAGTGATGTAACTACGGAGTATTGAGTGGCAGAGGCACTTCTCCTCATGAAGTTCACTTTCACAGATCTCTTAGTTCATATGAGAGAGATTTGCAAGTGTGCACTCTCAGTGAAGTATGAGAGGGATATCTGGGTTGTACACTCAAACTGTTATTAACATCTGAAGATAATCGTACACGGGACACTGATTGGGACTCTCTTGTTTACACAGAGATTAGACTTCTGTTATTGGTGAGAGGTATTATCTGTGATAGATGGCACTGTGAGATATCTGCACACATAAACAGAGTGTTGGGCACTAGTGTTGAAGAGTAGAGATGTCAGACATTGTTGAGTAGTTGGATCAGGCACAGTGATGCCATAGTAGAGACTCATACGATGTATCATTGTGATGGAGTGGAGGAATTGGGGGAGTTATTCTTACATACACAGAAGTTAGTATCAGCATCTATGTTGTATCATCTAGGGGAGATGAGTGATTGACGTTAGTCAGACAGGGCTCTGGACTAGTGTGACATGAGAGATTGTGAGTGTAAGGGAGACACAGATATGTGAGAGGTGAGTTCAGTCAGTAGGCTGCAGAGGAGAGTTCAGTGCTGTCAGTGTTATGGAGGAGGAGGAGTAGGATAGGAGAGTGTGGATGAGTAGGAGGGAGCTACATGATTAAGTGGTGATCACAATCATAGATATTGCTAGAGTGGTTAGACGTGTCTGAGTAGCATATAAGATTTAGATTTTTTTGGTGTTGTTTGATTTAACTGAGTAGAGAGGTATTATATGTTCTTATGTGGAGGTGAGTGTGGATAGTAGTTTCTATGGTTTGGGTGGTCTCTGGTGAGAGATCTTTGGGGAGTGAGACTTGTACGTGCTCATATTAAGATTTAGGATGGTGGAGTATGATTGTATTGACATAACTCAGAGGTTTGTTGTGAAAGTAGAGGGGAGGTGTTGGGTTGATGGTTTGAGTTAATGGATTATTGGGTATTAGGAATGAGTTGGAAATGTTGTTAGATTATTGGTGGAGATTGGTGTGTAGTGAAATTGAGAGTATAGCAAAGCTCAAGTCACTAACATCAGATCTCACACATATGTTATGGAGAGATATGATGTGGTAGGATGATATATGTCACAGATCGGTGACAGATTACGATTAGTAGGATGTTATTGGTGAGTAAGGATATAGGACGCGAGTACAGATGACACTTGATATGAGAGTTGTGGGTACATTACGAGGAGTGGATTATCTGAGAGAGAGAGTTAGATGGATATTGTAGAGTGGTCACACATACACTTACACTATGGATGAAGTAGGTTGCGAATTTGGAAGTATGCGATATAGTAGTTGACATGGAGAGAGCTTTCTTTATCTTGGATGTATCTATCTTTAACAATGTCTAGGTGGTAGATTGGACACCACTCTGATTTTATGTATCTATGGTGCGATGGAGACATAGTACACATAGACATCTGACAACATCACACACGTGTTAATTTTTGGTACTAAAGAAGGAGGGACGCCGATAAGGATATTTGTCTGTATCGAGTTAGACACACAGAACAATATGGTTTATGATCTGTAGAAGGAGTTGCAACAAGGGGACAGCTTATATACTATTCAGAAATCATGTGGATAGAATTTTGTCTGAGCAGTATGTATACAATGAGAGACACTACTTACGACGACACGTTGTCTGGGTCAGGAGTGGGGGCAGAATGGGGTGGGGATTTGATTTTGTGGAATGGTGTGAGGATTTTGTATGGTATGTGGGAATTATAGGATGGGATTTGGTGTATGGTTGAGTTGGGGGAGAGGAGAGAGTATTCCTCAGGAGTTGAGAGTGTAGTCACGAAACGTGTATCTTTAGAGTGAGGTATCTTGAAGGTGCAAGTTGGTAGGCACTTTAGTATACAGTGTGTGCAGTGGTATAGATAGGAGTCGTAAGTTGTTATTCTATATTATACCCAGTTTTATCTATCCTTAGATAGTCTTTGGTTCAGACATACTGTACAATGTCAGTTAGCTATATATAACTTAAAGGACACATGAGAACGAGTATAAGAGGTTTGGACATACGTCTTGGTGAATTTGATGTTGTTAGATGTTGCTATGTTCTTATTGGGTTTCTAGCGGATGTGTAGTATTTTGAGATCGGACTTGGATCTATGACAGCTTGTCAAGACTGTGTGATGAGGTTGGAGATGAGGCATGATCAGCTGTGGGGGTGATGAGCGGATAATGAGAGTATGGGTTGGAATATGAGAGGATTATCGGATAATAGTAACTACTATGAGTCTCTGTGTAATCAGCGATGATATTTCTGTAGAGGTACAGTGAGTTGCGACAAGTGTTTGACTAGGAAGAGAGAATGAAAAGTGAGACTTTCAGGATGAGTGTTGATATATAGAGATGCACGTGATGGTGAGTATTTGTTTGCTTAAAGTCAGGGATATAGACATTGAACACAGTAGAATGCAGGGGAGAGAAGTCTGAGGACTATATAAATACAGAGAGGTTAACATATAGTACACATGGTGACAAGGTGCAATGTACACACAGAGCGTTACTAGAGGGGGGGAGTAGATCTCTTGTATCTCTAGCGTCGATTTTGTACAGTTGTTGATGTACATAGAGGATGAGAGGGTGAGACGGTGTATCATTGCTTGAGATTTGGTGTGGAGAGGTGTCATAGATTTACACAGGTGTGTTACGCTGAGAAGAGGTGAGGAGTGTGAGGAGCACTAGGTCACAGTTGACAAGATATTGTTTTGAGTGGGTTGTGTTAGAATTGGATATATATTGTTTGAAGTGATGTGTTGGGAAAGGGATGTTTATTAATGAGAGGAGAGTTTTTGGGATTTATTTTGGGTAGGGGTTGAATTGGACATGATGGGGATGTTTTGTATTTAGCTGTCTGTTAAATTGTTTTGTCTAGTGAAAATAGGATTGAATGGTATTGGATTGTTTTTAGAGGTTGGGTAGAGTAGAGGAGAAATATTCTGAGTTTTGTATAGGGCGGTAAATATTTTTATAATTTCTAGGTAAGTGGAAAGATTTATGGAGTGGTGTGGGAGGTGTTTCTTGAGAATGGTAGGTATTTTCTATTGATATGTATGGAGTGTAAAATATGTGGAAAAATTATTTGAGTAGGTAAAGTATTTTCTAGTGGAGGGTTGTTGATATGTGAATTTATGTTGTCGTTGGAAGATAGTGGAGTGATTTGGGGGGAAGTTCTATTTTATAATTGTTGGTTAAATGAGTTGAAAGTTGGTGATTTGTTTATTTGCGAAAATTTATGTTTATTAGGGCGAATGTAGAGAGATATTAGATGGTTAGAAAATAATGGTCTATAAGACAGTTATGGTTTGTAGGGTTGGTTCATGGTGAAATTATAAATGGTTGTAATATAAGTGTTATAAATATATTGGTATCGTTCTAGTAGAGAGCGTAAGTATAAGGTTCTATGACCAAATTTAGGGTATAAATAAGAGATGGTAATTATGGTGAGTATGTGAAGTATAAGTATTGTCTAAAATAGAGTATTAAAGGCGAATACTGATGTTTGGTAGTTTAATATAAAATGACTGAGAGTTTGCATTTTTATGTTTTTGTTATAGTTCATGTTAGTGAGATTGGTATTGTTTAGTTTATATATTGTAGGGACGTTGAAAAAATTGCGAGATGTTGGGCGTTTTTTGAGTTGTTTGATAAGTAATAGTGGGTATGATAATGGTCTATTGGCGCGTGTGTTATTTTCTAAAGGATGATGAAGTGTTTGTTGTTTGTGAAGCGTCTATTAGTGTAGTGGGGTTTATTCTCTCTATAGATTTGTATGGTAGTAATGATGGGTAGATAAACTTTTTGATAGTTAGTTTTAAATTGTTTTCTTAGGGGATCGTTGGTTATGATAAGGTGGCGGGGTTTTAGATGGTGTGTTGATTGATGTTGATATAGTGTATGTATATGAGATTTTTGGTTTGTATGTGAGTGATAGTTGGGTATCTTGTGGTGGTAAGTTTTGTTTTAATTGTTATGAGTTAGATATATATTGTTGAGTCTATGTTAGTACTTACTTGACACTGCACTGATAGTACACTGGGTGACTTTCTACTAACGTGTTACGATGATATGACGTAATAGACGCACATCAGAGCAACGTTGGTGACACACTCACGGCACGAGTGCGAGGCAGACGCGAATAGGTTCACACAGGAGGATTGAGGCAGACAGCATACTAGGGAGGAGTGTGGGTAGGGTAATTGTACTAGAGAGCTGTGGCGATTAGTGAACGGTGAGGTCATAGTGTGCAGTTTGTTGGTTTGGTGGGTGCACTTGAGGGTGGTGCGGAGAGGTAGTGAGAGTATGAGAGATGTGCATATATAGGAGATTGAGGGGTCAATAAACAGCGGCTAGTGATATAGGTATGGAGACACTATAACACAGTGTGAGTGTTTCTGAGGTGCTCTGTATTTGAGACAGACGGTGGTTGAAGATGACAAGCGGTGCAAATGACGCTGACTTAGACAGATATGAGCAGGGGTGGCTATTGTATTCACAATAGTTGTGGTGGCACTTTGTGTGTTGTTGGGGATTGGTGGTGTGATTTGGGTGTTGTTTTGGTTTATTGTTGGGAGTATGATTTGATGTGTTTATAGGGTGTTTTGATGTATTTGGGAGGTGTGGGTTGTTTTGTTTATTAGTGGGGGGGTAAAGGGTAGGTTAATGGTGTTTTGTTTTTGGTTGAGGGTTTTTTTTTGGGGAGTGGATTGGTATTGTAGGTGGATTTATGATGTATTTGCTCGTGGAAGTTTTTGAAACTATTTTTTAGCCATGCGTAAAAATTCATTACACCAGGAGTCGCATCTCCCTATGATCCTTCAATTCGTACCTTATACATCAAAGTTTCTTTCTTTAGGCAACCCATCAATCAAATTATCGTACAACTTGTGATCCTAAAAATAAGTCATGCGACCGACTCAAACCATCCCGGATAGTTTTCCTCCATTACAATATCCGTCGGTAACCGAACTACACGTGGGCCATTTTGTTATTCCATTTTTGAATGTGGAAATGGTTTCTGCATATGTGTTCATAAAGTTGATACGGTACCTCATTAATTGGCCATTGTTCATCAAGTCCTTGTGTTTTATCATTATTCAACTTTTGTTCATATTCGTCGTATGTCTTGATCTCTATACATCGTAAGTAAATAGATCAGGGTTAATTTTGAAGAGGTAGTTAAATTCTTCAAAGGCTATACACAAGTTTGTATCAAAGTTGAACAGGTCGTCTTCGATCTTAAAGACGTCAGGAACATCGTTAATCTCATTGGGGTCATTGTCATCCTCAGCTTCCTCTTCTTCGTTATGATAAAAAAGATAGTTGAATTTTTAAACTAATGTTTCAACTAAATAATCCCAATAGAAATGTGCTGATGACATTCATTTCAACCATCGTTTGTGGAACCAAAGAAGTGAGAGATAGGGAAGACACTAAAGACTAAATCGCCATGACTTAGTTCTTTTAAGTGGCTCAACTACATCGAGAAATCTAATAGAATGTTTCAAACACATTTTCTCCATCTTTCCCATTAAAAGCGTTGTCACGGATTTTCACCAAAAATGTTCCTTCGATCTCAATCAAATTCTTTTCGATCATTTTTCCATCATTATCGTCTGAGACGAAGCTTTTATGAGTAGCAGAAATGTAGTCGTTCGTGATCGGTCCTGCCATTGTTGATCCTTCTCCTAGGTGAGAACAAGAGTAAAATAATCAGTAGGATGTGCTCTTAGAGGAGAGAACACATAGAAACAAACAAAAAAACTAAATTTGAAATACTGGTACTGTATCAGATAACAAATATGTCATATTCTATTAAGCAGAATACGTCGTATGTTTCTGTTGAATAGCAGTACGCCGTATTGTCTTAACAGAATACGTTGTATTTTTTTATAATGAGAGAACAAATCGCATTTTAGACTATAAAATAATACACTTCCCTTGACAAAAGGTTAGATACTCGCATCCAACCATGTGAATACCGCCCGTATCAGGTATCAGTCCAAACAGAAAACAATTTCAAACACAATTGAATAATGTGAAAATTAACACAGAATTAAATTAAACAATTAGCAATCAGAATTAAAATAATTAATATTATCTAAGCTAAGTTAAAGGTTAGAAACACCAATAAGAATAAAGATTAAACTAATCACTCCCCGTAACAGCGCCAAAAACTTGATGTGTCGTCGTGTGGTGTATATTTAGTCATTATCAAGTTTTACATTTATATTTAGCCGACAAACCTAAAGACAACACTTTAACAGGCAGTTTACCCGGTCAAAATATAGCTTCACGGTAAATAGGGTATCGAACACTAAAGAGAGAGAGAGAGAGTTAACCTAATATTCTATCAATATTTTAGTCTATCTATATTAGTCTAATTACTAGTTAAACCTACGCTATACCTATTTAACTTAAAAGGGCGTTTGTTTAAAAAAAAAAGGGGGGGGGTTTTCAGCCTGAGAGACTGGCACAGGTTTAGTGGTGACAAAAGTTAATTCTAAACACAATAAACACTAAAGCAAATAATCACAAGATAAAGAAGCGGTACAAGCCAAATAATAGAAAACTGTATTAACCATGTTAAATCCGATTAAATGTTTTTGGTTTTTTTGTTTATGGTGCAATGCTACTTATTTCACGGCGGTCATATCATTCTTAAGACTTAGCCGATTCTTCATCCTAAGACCCAGATACGAACAATCCTGTCACGATTAAATCATCGTGTTTGGTTTGCTTTCTATTTTATTTATCGCTCTCTATATACTTTATGCTTATGATTGTGCTTGTGTTGTGACTACTTGCTTATTCTATGCTTTCCATTATCTATAGTCATATAGACCTATATTTGTACCTTCATATTACTCTAGATAGTCCGGTTATTGTGATACGAAAGTTTTTAGATTTTAATCAAAAACGTATTCACCCCTGATAACGCCTAAATTATACATGTTTTCGGTGGCGTTATTTATATATATTTTATCATTTCTCGTGAATTTTCTATACTTAATAGCATGAAATACTTGCAGGTTCACTTGAAGACATCCCGAGCTCAAATAAAGCAAAGATCAAGTACTTATATACTTCAAAAGTGCAAGAATACAAGAAAGATAAAAGTCCAAGATGAAAAATGAAAATGTGCGCCGCACTTACCCATTTGTTCGCGCTCACTTCTCCCAAAGGCAAGAATAAAGTCCCAGTTAAAATAGATGCGATTAAACTCCCAAAGAACACACACTTAAAAGATTGTGCGCCGCACTTCCCATCTGGCTATGCAAAATAAATGAAGTCATTTAATACCATCGCATTAACACACCAAGTGCGCCGCACAAATTATTTTGTGTGCCACACTTCTACCCAAAAATCACCAATGAAATAAGCAGCAAAATTCTCACAACATTTAGTCTACTCATTCCTCACACACTCCTCTCATCTCACACACTATCCCTTTTCTTTGAAATATCCTAAATCTCCCTAACCTTTTCCAACACCATAAACACCATACCTTTTGAAGATTTAAGATCAAATCAGAGACGAGGTAAGAACAATATCATAGTTCTAAAGAAATAAAGGGTGTAATTAGATTCCATACTTGTTACGGGAAAGTTTTGATCCATACTCTTACCCGATTACAGTATGTTTCTTGTTTATCAATTTAATCTTGTTATGAACTTCATAGCCATGAGAGGCTAAATCTCTCATGACTACTCGGTGAAAATAATATAATGAATAAGTATTTGGTATAATTACGATCTTGTTAATCTTAAGCTTTTTTTATAATCCTATCGTTCCCTGATTTCTGATCTTTGTCAACTCTTGATTGTATAATCCACACCGTATAGTCGAAAGACCCATTGTGATCTACATAGTTTTAAAGGTTTGTCTATGATCTTTATCGTTTGTGACGAGAAATCTACTTATGTTATTTGATAAACAAAAAGAGATTTGACATAATAGTAACTGGATTATTTGAGTGACACATCTGATCAAGTTAGTTAAACATAAGTCTTAAGTTAAACAAGTTAATTTGTGAGATCGTAACTATTACCATTGCTTATGAATTATATGAAATTATCCGAGTAGTCATATTTCTTACATTTGTTACAGTTTATTTTTCAGCTGATTATTCGACACTACGCAAATCCCCGTGGACGGCCTAGTCTTACCTAAAGATTATACTACATACGTGGGTTATACTTTTACCCGTGTGTTTCCCTATAATAAAATTAGTATTTTCAATCATTATAAATTTAAAGCTTTTGAAGCACATCAAAGTTTTGGCGCCTGCTGCCCAAGAGTGCGATTTTATAAGATGGTTCTGTAATCAAATCTGTATAAATAAATTTTAACCTTCCCTTATTTTAAATCGTCCGTAAACAGTTTTCTGGCAAACTGAACCCAACAAAATCATCATTGGATGCATACACGTGCTTCTAACTCTGAACTTGTGAACATTACCTAAATCAGACGTACTCTGAAATCGAAAGACATCGTCACAAAACAGAAGAGTTACCTACGATCAAGGAAACAATCCCACCTACAACACTCGAGAATTGTCTTATCCGCCAAACTCTACATATTCTTCCAGTCCTTTATCGCTACCACTTCATAAAAATCTTAATTATCGATGGATGATGAACCTATGTGGGCTGCCGACCGTGTTGTCGCTCTGACTCCTAGTTCCGCAATCACCATTCCTGAAACCGAAAATTACGCAATCACTATTCCTGAAACTGCTAACGAATTTGCTATCAAAAGTAACCACTTGACTCTTGTCAAAGGAAACCAATTCGATGGTAGAACCAAAACCGATCCTCATAAACATATTCATGAATTCCTCGGAATCTGCGATATGTTTAAATACAGAGATACTGAGAATGAAGTCGTCCGCCTAATGATGTTTCCCCTATCACTCACTGGAGAAGCAAAAACATGGCTGGACGAACTCAACGAAGGAACTATCAAAACATGGGATGAACTTCGAACCGCTTTCATTAGCTGTTTCTTTCCCTCATCTCTTTTTGACCGACTCCTCTTTGAAATCCAAGCTTTCTCTCAACATGAAAATGAATTTCTAACCGATGCTTAGCTTCGTATGAAAGAAAAACTCTAAAACTGCCATGGTCACAATCTGTCCAAGGGCAATATAATTAAAATCTTTTATCACGGCCTCAGCGAAATAACCCAAGAAGTTCTAAATGCCGCAGCTGGTGGTATTTTCCTCTATAAAACACCAAATCAAGCTTATCAGCTTCTGGAAGATAAAGTCTTACTCAAGCTCGACTGGGCTAAAAATCAAAAAACCAAACCATCTCTTAAAAAAACCGTTGCTTTCGCCGATGAAGGTAGCAGTAATTCTAATACTGACAAAATTATGGCCCGAATGGATGCCATGACCCTGAAAATGGATGCTCAGTATAAAGAACTCCAAGCCCATACTAAAAAAACAAAACCCGATCTTGATGAAGATAATATACCTATGTCCCGAGAAGAAGAAGCTAAATTCATGCAAACTTTTCGTAAGACTCGTTTTTACAATGATTACCGCGACCGGGACTCGAATCGCGATAATTGGCGTTCAAACGAATGAAGTAGTTACAATCGAGACAACTACCGATCCAATACCGATGATAAACCATACGATCTTCAAAATAAATTCAATGATTTCATGAAAACTCAGCAATTGACCAACACTTTCGTCAAAGAAACATTCATGGATCTCAAAACCCAACTCGAAACCGTTGCTAAAAATCATCAAGCTTTAATTCAAAACCTTGAAACCAAGTTCGACATACTTGCTGACAAGAAATCTGGTCGGCCTTCTGGATCTCTTCCTAGTAACACTCAACGTCTTAGGAAAGAGAAAATGGAAGCTCAATACGGAAAATTTCTCGACATGATCCGCGCTGTCCGAATCAATGTACCTTTTATCGATGTCTTGGCCAGAATGCCTAATTATGGAAAATTTCTTAAGGAACTAATAAACAACAAACACAAAATCGAACAAATCTCTGCCGCTTTCTTAAGCGATGAAAGTTCAGCAATGATCCAAAACAAAGTTCCACCTAAACTCGGAGACCCCGAAAGTTTTCTTATTCCATGTAATTTCAACAAAACCTTCTCCTGCAATGCCTTAGCCGATCTTGGTGCTAGCATTAACCTTATGCCATATTCGTTATATGCCAAATTATCTCTCGATACTCTTAAAAACAACCAAAATGAGTGTAAGATTACCTTAGATCATTCCAATACCCTGTTGGAATAGCTGAAAATATGCTCGTTGAAGTTGGTAAATTTACCTTTCCTGTTGATTTCATTATTCTCGAAATGGAAGAAGATAGTAAAGTTCCCTTCATCTTGGGATGACCATTTCATCAATACTACTGATGTAGTGTTCGAGTTAAACAGAAACAACTCAACCTGGAGTTGAACTTGAACGAATGATCTTCAATATCGATTCTGCAATGAAACACCGTTTTATTCCAAATGATGATACTGTTTTCAACATTGATGTCATCGATGAAATCGTAAAAGAAGATTTATGATGCTCTTTATAGACAAGGTAGTAAAATTCCTTTATTCCAACGAAAGAACCCCTCTCAAAGAAGAAAATCTTTGCTGAGATTTGATGAATGCAAGGCAATGACTATTGATGAAATCGCTGACCCGAATCTGACCACAGAAGACCCACCTTTAAAAAAAACACCATCAATACTGATTATAAAATCAAAACATCTCTTGAAGAACCTCTAACAGATCTTGAACTTAAACCTCTTCCTGATAATCTGGAATATGTATTCCTGGAAGAACCATCTTTTCTTCCTGTTATCATATCATCTTAGCAATCCAAAGAAAAGAAGAACAAACTCATATATGTTCTTAAATAGCACAAGCAAGCCTTTGCTTGGAAAACAACAGATATTCCTGGTATCTACCCATCATTCTGCAAACACAAGATACAACTTCTTGATGACAAGAAACCAGTTGTCCAAAAACAAAGAAGGTTAAATCCGAACATGCATGAAGTTGTTAAAAAAGAAATCATGAAACTCCTGGATACAGGTATAATTTATCGAATTGCAGATAGTCCCTGGGTTAGTCCTATCCACTGTGTACCAAAGAAAGGTGGTATTATAGTTGTCACCAACGAAAATGATGAACTTGTTCCAACAAGAACCGTTATGGGTTGGCGAGTATGGATCGATTATCGTAAACTCAATGAAGAAACCGCAAAAGATCATTTTCCCTTACCTTTTATGGATCAAATGTTAGAAAGACTTGCAGGAAATAAATATTTGTATTTCCTCAATGGATTTTATGGATATTTTCAAATCCCTATCGATCCTAATGATCAAGAAAAAACAACATTCACATGTTCTTTCGGAACATACGCTTATAGGCGAATGCCTTTCGGGATATACAATGCTCCTGCCACATTCCAGAGGTGTATGTTGGTAATCTTTCACGATATGATCGAAGAATTCGTCAAAGTATTCATGGATGATTTTTCTGTATTCGGAAACTCTTTCGACACATGACTAAACAATCTCGATAAAATGCTCCAACATTGTAATGATGCTCACCTTGTCCTTAATTAGGAAAAATGTCACTTCATTGTTAAAGAAGGAATTGTGCTTGGACACAAGGTGTTTAGCGTCGGACTTGAAGTCGACAAAGTAAAAATCAACGTAATCTCAAAACTTACACCCCCTACTAATATCAAAGGTATTAGAAGCTTTCTGGGACATGTCGGGTTTTACCGATGTTTCATTAAAGACATCTCGAAAATTGCTCGACCTCTAACTAAGCTACTCGAAAAAGATACTCCATTTGAATTTGACGATGAATGTCAAAAAGCTTTTGAATCATTGAAAGAGAAACTCACATGTGCTCTTGTGATCATAAGCCCAAATTGGAATCTTCCATTTGAACTTATGTGTGATGCAAGTGATTTCGTAGTTGGAGCCGTCTTAGGTCAAAAAGATGGTAAAAACTTTCACCCAATCTCCTTCGCAAGCAAAACCCTTAATCCAGCTCAACAAAAATACACCGTAACTAAAAAAGAATTATGGCTGTAGTTTTTGCATTTGACAAATTTAGATCTTATCTTATTCTATCAAAAACTATTGTTCACACTGATCATTCAGCTCTAAGGCACTTATTCAAAAAGCAAGATGCTAAACTACGCCTTATTCGATGGATCTTACTTCTGTAAGAATTCGACTTAGAAATAAAAGACATAAAAGGAACAAAAAATGTTGCAGCCGATCACTTATCCCGAATCAAAAATGATGAAACAAGCGATGACAGTGAAGTCGATTATAAGTTTCCCAGAGAAACTCTCATGGAAACCAATACCAAAGACGAACCTTGGTTCGCAGACTTTGCAAATTACCTCGTCGATATAAATCCCTAAAAGGACTGACGAATCCAACAAAGAAAAATACTTCTCTGACCTCAAACACTACTTTTGGGAGGAACCTTACCTTTTCAAAGTATGTTTTGACGGTATAATCAGACGCTGTATATCTGGACCAGAAACCCGAACCATTTTAGATCAATGTCCGCCCCACCATGGACCCAACTGGTGGACATTATGGACCCAACAAAACTCTAAAAAAAGATCTTGATTCAGGATTTTACGTGGCCAACGGCAAACTTCAAAGAAGCCTCCTACTCTATTCCGCATATGTGGAAGCATGCGAAAAGGACAAGAAATATTTCAAAACGTGATGATATGCCCTTAAACAACATTCAAGTATGTGAAATTTTTGACATATGGGGTATCGACTTTATGGGACCATTCTTGAAATCATATAAGTTTGTAATACTTCTAGTCGATGTCGATTATGTATCTAAATGGTGCCGAAGCTCCAAGCTACCAACCAATGATGCCGGTAGATGCACCTTTCTGAAGTAGAACCTATTCTGGCCGTTTTCGAATGCCCAAAGCTCTAATCTGTGACCAAGGTACTCACTTTTTGAAACAAAATAAAAGGAAAAAACCCATGAAACGATTATGGAGTTAACCACCGCTGCTCTACTCTTTGTCGGTAACCCATAAATCCACTTCACGTATATAAGAATAAGAAATTAAGCTTAGGAGATGAGAAGAATTTTAGACAGAGGTAGTGAGAGAAAGCTAAAAAGAGAAACTAGAAATGGGAGGATTACCTGCAAAATGAAAATGTTACATAGTGAACCAACCTACCTCACCTTCCTTGGTGAGGTGTATATGTATCAAACTAAAAGGCTTTCATGCCTTGTAGTTCTATTCTAGTGGGCCGGGCTCTTCGTGGGGTTTACTTGGGCTTTCGCCTTGATTACAACGTTGTCCAGTTAGATTACTTTAAATTAGCGCCGTTTACCCCGTTCTAAAGCTATTACAACGTTTACATCTTAAAATGACCTGAGACTTAATATACTAAATGAATGAACTTCGAGTTTCGACTCATTATTTGAGGCTAACAATCTCCCCCGAAGTGAGTTGATTGTGACACTCCTTCGTGAGATCAATGAGATTGCTTTTGGTCTATAATCTCTGTGATATTTGGTATTTTGTCTACATTGTAGTAGTTTCCTTCATGCTTATGATCTTTGATCTTAGCCTTTTCATTATCATTTGACTTTGTCTTTTTCGTCCGAGATCTTAAATCTTTATCCTTCGCAATCTATTCATCTTTATCATCTTTGCACCCTTGCCATCTTGTTTCTTGACTCAACATGCACATAACTTTGCATCATCTTGAAAGCTTGCTAACATCTCCCTTGAAATACTTGATTATCCTTTGAAGAAGACTTGTATATCAGAGTTATATTGCGGAAGCTTGTTTTATTTCTTGACTTACATGATTCTTGAATCTTGATGCTTATAGTATGTCTTTGTAGTTTGAGCATGAGCATGTGGTAATGAATCCGACTCCAGCTGGAATGAGGCATCACCATCTCCATCTTTATGCATCATGAAATAAAACAGTTAGCAATAAAGCGTGTGGACAAATATGGCTTTGTCATTCGTTCAGATTTGGTTAGATTAACCTCCGGTTCCATAGGACCATTTTACAGTATAAATATTGTACATGTGATCAGGTAGTTTCAAAGAATCTCCTTGACAGGGTTTCTAGCTCAAAGCGTAGGATCTTCTAACATAGATATATTAGATTTACCATGCTTGCTAGTTCTCATTACCGGAACGTCTTAAAGCAGACAACACGGTAAGAGTGAATCAGATAGTTATTATCTTTCTGATTAAGCCGTCAATTCATTTCCTGGAACAAGTTTGATTCATATTGAATCGCACAATCGTTTCTTTCCAGTTGACACAAGTTTGATTCATATAGAATCTCGCAAGTCACCTACCAAGAGCTTGTTTGATGTTGGCTCGAGCAGGATTTCCATCTTCATTATGAGTACATAAGTATCACTCGGATGTTCTGGCACAATCATAAGGATAATGCGTAGGACTCTTGTTAACAGCTTGTGAACTTATTGGTGTTCAACAAGTGTTAGTAATGGAATGTGTCCTAATTAGATTTATTTAATGGATCTCTTGGCTCTAGACTCGATTAGTGCGTTTTGGTTTGAGTAATCGGAGGCTGGAGCAGACTGCCACATATTCAATATTAACTAACTCGGAGTGAGAAAGTCAATAGAAGTCATGTGTAACTATGTGACAAATGAGACAAGTTTCTTTTGAGAGAAACCTGAATGGCTGGTAAGGGTTGTGCATTGCATCACTGGGTCCATGATGTCGTTTTCAATGTCAGCAATCAACATTGTGATTCTCATAGCATATGTATTGACCCGGTTTCTGCCTAAGTTGTGTGGAGGGCTACTTTCTTTAGACCCTTTATCCATACATTTCTTTTTAATTCTTTAACCCCTTCAATGCTTACCAAGACGTCATTACTAACACCTTGTTGTGATTGTTCCAGTGTTAGCTCAATCTTAGTCGGCATTCTTCCCTTATACACATTCATCTCCAATCATACCTAAGGACTGCTATCACTAACTATGGAGTGTCCTTGGGTAGATCCCTCCGGTTCTGGTTGGATCATAGGATAAATACCTAAACTTACCACCTTATGACTTCAGAATCGTCATGAAATAAGATGTTGTAGGGTATGAGATCGTAACCATAAAACCTTTTTCGAAGAGTATCAAACACTTTGAGTCGATAAGATTACTTATTATTTTCAAGATCACATTTTAAATACATTTCTCCCCTTATTTTAAATACTAATTCACTTAGTTTTTGAAATACTTTTTGATTAAAATTTGTCTTGAAATACCATGGGGAAAACTTTTACTTAGCATGAATTACATGGAACATGAACTTGCTCCCCCTCGATTTTACATATGTTTGACACCAAAAACAATGATACCAAGTTGTAAAATGAATATAAAATTAAGGGTTAGCATTGTCGAGCACATAATTTTGAAAGATTATTAATTGTCATCGAAGAGTTCTTGAAAAATTGTGCTCAACCACCTAATCATCTTATAACAATCAATCTATTTAATAGTCATTATTATTCCTTAGATGTTATTAAGACCTTTTATAATGTGTTGAATACATAAGAATTGTCATGTTATGATGTATCCAACAATCATTAAAACATTGTTTTTCAGAAAAACTCCCCCTCAAACTTTGACTCATTTAAAAAAAATGACACCAAATTAGAATAATTGTCTTGTAAAACAATATGAGGGATTGAGTGTTGAACACATAATTTTGAAAGATTTTGAATTGTCATTGAGAAATTCTTGAAAAATTATGTTTAACTTGTTGAAAAACCAAATGTTAGAAGACTTCTCTTCTAACGCTAAGGATAACGCACTATGCGTACACTTTCCTGTTGTCCGTTCGGGACCGAGTTGCAATCTGAGATGATTAACAAGTCATCTAAGAAAAATAGAAATGACATGTTTTGAAAACATTTGAAACTCCTGTTCGAACTTCATTTACACGCCCGTGTAGATGTTAATCAACATTTCTAGGTACGTAAATGTTATCGATTCCAAGAGACATGTCGAGAAGAATATTTTTTGAAACATTTTCTGATTTTTTGATTTTGTATTTTCTTTTTGAAATTTTATATTTTTGTATTTTTCTTTTTGAAATTTTATATTTTTGTATTTTTCTTTTTGAAATTTTATATTTTTGTATTTTTCTTTTTGTTTTCAAAAATATGTACATGGTGATGTTTGATGAAGTATCAAGCAGATTCTTTTGTCAGAACCTCCAGTTCTGCTGGAGTTAAACATCTCATACCAATTCGCCTGACAAGATACTAAAACCTATCTTCGGATAAGGCTTTAGTAAACATATCGGCCATTTGGTATTCAGTTCTGACAAAGTACAATTCAATTATACCATTTTCAACCTGTTCCTTGATGAAATGATACCGAGTATCGATGTGCTTGGTACGGGAGTGCTACACGGGGTTGCATGAGATTGCTATGGCTGACTGAGAATCGCAATACAACAATATTTTGTTGTAGTTGAAGCCATAATCTTGAAGTTGTGTCCTCATCCACATGACTTGAGCACAACTTGCAGATAACGCCACGTATTCAGCCTCTGTGGATGACATTGATGTACAGTCTTGCTTCTTTGACATCTAGCTGACTAAATTATCACGTAGGAACTGTATTCCTCCAGAAGTGCTTTTGCGAGTATCAACATAACCGGCATGATCGACATCTGAAAAAGCTGTTAGTTCAAAGCCAGAACCCTTCGGATACCAGAGTCTCATGTTAATGGTACCTCTTAAGTATCGAAAGATCCTTTTAACCTCTTTGAGGTGTTTTTCAGTCGGTCTTGCTTGATATCTTGCACAATAACATACAGCTTGCACTATGTCTGGTCTACTAGATGTCAGATATATGAGTGACCCAATTTTGCTACGGTAGTCAGTTTGGTCTACGGGTTCACCACTCAAGTCTGCATCTAATTTAGGTTTTGTAGCCATGGGTGTACCAATGCTTTGTCCTTTTTCCATACCATGTTTTTCAGAATCTCTAAAGTATATTTGGCCTGATTGATAAAGATACCGCGTGGGGATTGGTGGATCTGAAGTCCTAAAAAGAATTTAATTTCCCCCATTAAGGACATCTCAAATCTACCATGCATTAAGTTTTCAAAACATTTTGAAAATTTAGGGTTTGAGGAACCAAAAATAATGTCATCAACGTAAATCTGCACAAGTAGAATGTCCTCCCCGTATTTTATCGTGAATAGGGTCTGGTCAATGATACCTTTAGTAAAACCTTTGGAAATCAGGAATTTTGAGAGTTCATCATACCAGGCTCTCGAAGCTTGTTTTAATCCATATAGGGCTTTCCTTAGATGGTAAACTTTGTCTGGATGATCAGGGTCAACGAATCCGTCTGGTTGTGCAACATAAACCTCCTCCTTGAATGGACCATTAAGAAATGCCATTTTCACGTCCATCTGATAAATTGGAAACGAATTATGTGCAGCATATGCGACAAAGATCCTGATAGCCTCCAAGCGAGCAACTGGAGCAAATGATTCTTCGAAATCAATACCCTCTTCCTGTGCATAGCCCTTTGCTACAAGTCGTGCTTTGTTGCGAATTATAGTTTGGTCTTCATCCTTTTTGTTTTTCCATATCCACTTTAGCTTGATTACGTTCTTGCCAAAAGGTTTGTCAACGAGTTCAAGGTTCTGTCAACGACGTTTCCCAGACTTGTAGTCTTTCATGTCAAACTGATGAAGTTCTTCCTGCATTGCTTCTATCCATGCAACCCAACATTCCATAACCACTTTAGCTTGATTACGTTCTTGCCAAAAGGTTTTTCAACGAGTTCCCAGACTTGTAGTCTGTCAAGTTGTCGTCTTGTTTGCACTGGCTTGGATGGATTTCCACGAACTTGAGTTAATGGGTGATCTTTTTTCCATCGGTATTCGGAATCTTGAGGTTGATTGAATGTATGCACATTTGAATTACCAATATTGCGTGAGGAAGACTTAGCAGTTTCTTGTACTGGTGTACATAAAGGATTGGTAAATTCTGCTTGATTATCGTTGTTTTCCTCAGCATGAACATTTGTTGGAGTTGTCGGTTCTGATGTAGGTTGAATATGCGTTGAAGGTAGTGTGTCTTTTTTAATAGAATTATCGGTGGGAGAAGAAGACTTGTTGACACGAGAAGTACCATCATTGAAAAATTCATCGTACAAAGGACCAAAAAGAAGATCCAACTCCTGTTGTGATGGAACTGTTGTATCTGCTGAAGGAGAAACATTTTGTAGTTCTGGTGCGGGGTCAGGGTTGTCATAATCTGACGCCTTTTGTCGTTGGGGAACGAGGCCTGAAGTGTCATTAGCAACAGACGTCTCAGACATCTCTTTGATCTCATCAAATCTGAGATGTATGGATTCAACTATCAATCTTGTTCTCTTGTTGTAGACACGATATCCCTTTGACTGAGTGGAGTATCCCACCAAAATGCACGGATCCCCTTTTTCTTTCATCTTATCCAAGTTCTCACCATCTCTGGTTAGGTAACAAGTGCAACCAAAGATGTGAAGGTGTTTAATTGAGGGTTTTCTGTCATTAATGATGTGATATGCCATTTTCTCATGAGTTGGGATGATGATTGATCTGTTTTGAGTATAGCATGCGGTTGCAATTGCTTCAGCCCAAAAGAATAAAGGAAGTTTAGAAGCTGAAAGCATCGTTCGAGCAGCCTCAACAAGAGTGCGGTTTCGTCTTTCGACAACGCCGTTCTGTTCAGGTGTTCGAGGTGTAGAAGTTTGATGCTCAATTCCTTCTTCTTTAAAGAATGCATTAAGTGTCTTGTTTAAGAACTCAGTGCCTCTGTCAGTGCGAACAGAAATTACTAGGGCTTGAAGATTTCTTTGGATCATCGTGAGAAAGTCTTTTAAAACTTCTGGTGTTTCATCCTTGGAACGTAGAAAGAGTGTCCAAGTATATCTGGAGTAGTCATCGACAATTACCAGAATATATCTCTTCCCATTTATGCTAGCAACCCGCATTGGACCACATAAGTCCATATGAAGCAAATTTAACCGTCCTTTTGAACTTGGAACAGTCTTTGACTTGAATGAACTTCGTTTTGCTTTACTCACTTCACAAGAGGAACATAGTTGATCCTTGACATACTTCAGTTTTGGTAAACCACACCATCTTTTTATGAAAAGAAGTTGATGTAGTGAAGTTGAGATGAGGAAAGTCTTCGATGCATAACCAGGCTTTGAGTTGGTGTATGCTTTAGCCATTGAGAATATTGGGATTTTGATGCAGTTGTTTTCTTGCAGAGAAATTGTTATAGAGATCAGTTCCACGCATTCCCGTTAGTAAGTCCTTTCCTGAAGATTAACAAAACCGTAGATTTTCAAAACAATGCAACCTCCAAATCCGCATCACAGAATTGACCAACCGAGAAAAGATTGTGATTGAGACCTTCGACATAGTAAACCCTGTTGATCATAATATTTCCTTAAACCAAATCTCCATAACCAAGAATTAGAGCAAATTGATCATTGCCAAAACGAACGGTACCCAGATATTTTTCAACAAAGTTGCACATAAGCGATTAGATTGGCCCCGTTCATGTCGGCTTTGTGCTTCCAGAATCAACAATGACTATGTGGAGTTGTACTAATCTGCAAGAGAATTAGAGGGGGAACTTGGAATGGACATACATCGACAAATTGGATCTAAAGTATTTGGTGAGTTTCAAGAATTAGTTTCCTAGATGCATATTAATTATCTATAGCCCAAACTTCTAATTCTTTGTATAATTCTCATTCCTAACTTTAAGCACCCATTTCTTTTTTGTCTTTGGAACCCATTTACATCATGATGGGCATTGTTGTTCTATCAACCATTTCCATGCCTTATTAGTTTTCTCATACAACATCTTATATTAACTCTTAGAATTTGTGATAGTAGATTCTGATGCAATTATTTTCTTACGGTATGTTTGCACCAGATTTGTTTCGCTTGACTTTGGGGTTTCTAAGTACTACTAGGCATACTTTCGGCTTCACATAGTTCTAGCCATTTCAGTCATTCAAGTACTTAGATACAAAGCATCATGATTAAATTGAACACACATTTTCCACAAGTAGCAAAAACTAGGCTTAACATTCAAAGTGTTTGGAATTTAAACAAAAAAAATAAAAAAAAATTGTTCATTACACGCAGTTATTAGACTTTTCTGTTTTCTTTCGAAATACTAGAAATCCTAGGGTGTTTTCTACTTCTGTCTTCTTAAACTTTCACACTGACTAGTGTTTGCACGACCTTATCTTTCATTTGATTTTCCTAGGTTATGGTCTGTAACATAGTTTGTGAGCTACTCCTGTAGATGTCGATCCGCGTGGATTAGTATTCTAGACTAGTCTGAGTCAACTGAGGTTGCTCTAGTTTGTATGGTACTACTGCAATTTGATACATGCTGGTTGGTTAACTCACATTTTCTGTTACATAAGCTTGTGTTGCATTTGAGGCAATTCTGTGTCATGGACGTGACTGGTTTTGTTAAACCTCTGACTCATTCAGTTTTTTAAACCGACTTTTTCTTTGCAAAATTTGTTCTCTCAAGAGAGTTTGAAAAAGGAGTCGGTTTGCCTAAAACTGATGGTTTTGGAATCCTTAGAGCACTTGGTTGTCGAACAACATATGGTTTATCAAACTTAGTATCCACATATTTTCCTTTACATTTCTCAATGAGTTGCTTAAACTCACTTATTGCGATGTTCTTGTCTTAAAATTGAGCTTTCAAATCTTGTATTTCAAAATATTGTTCTCGTTCCTTTCAAATCTACCCTTGCCGCTTTTTCTTTGCAAAGTGTCATTTTTCAGTTGTCTTGACATTGTTGTAAAGCGATTTCAACAGCAATTGAGTATTTTTCTAATTTAGCCAAAACTCCGTAAAAGCTCAGGTTAGTGTCACTCTCCTTTATTTACAATTCAGTTGGTACAGAAAGCTTTTGTGGCAGACAGTACATTCCTGACTTTATGAAGATATAAGCATTGTAATTCAGTGATCTCATCTAAATCAGATGAAGATTGTGTAGGTCCTTGGTTTAGGATCTGACTAGCCTTTGTAAGACGATAGATAACTTAGATAAATCCAAATCAACTATATGAGAGACACTGACTATGAATTATCAAGTGTTAATGTGGAATCTTAACACAAGAGTAAAGAAGAAACGACAATACTAATTTACTATAAAGCTCTATGCTTCTATTGATTTTCAATCACTTACTCGTACATATCATTGTGCCTTAGGGTTCCTCTTATACACCAAGGAAACCCTAATGGGCTTTACAAACGTCAAAGGATAATACATATCATTTCCTAAGATATCTCCTAAGATATCTCTAAGATAACTATACTATTCTGTTTGATAAACAGACTTAACTATAAACAGTACTAACTATGACTAGTACTAACTCTTAGGACAGTATCTCTACCAGTACTAAACTTGTACTGCCAGACTTAAATTAGTATGCCAGTATTAACTCCAATCTACAGAACTAACATATAAACTACCAGATTAACTTTTATACTACCAGTATTAAGTCTGTTACAAATTATTATTCCCAACAATCTCCCCCTACTTGATCTTTACTTGAACTTCAAGTTCCTTCCAAACATTCTGGATCTGTTACTTAAACATTATAAGCTTTCTGAGGGATGTTGTAAATAGAATTCTTCAAGTGTTCTGATCGGCAACACACTTCAGTCTTCTCTTTTTATCTTTCAGCATACTATTCTTCAAAGCTCTCCAGCAATCCATCATATCAGCACACATTGACAAATTTGTCACATCAACTCCTAACGTTTCAGTCTTATTCTCATCATTCAGGTGTGTTAACTCCTGGAGAGTGTGAATCAGTGAAAATTTTAAAAAGATTTGATGTCTTTTTTTTTTAAAACCCAGGTTAAGGCCATTTACTTGGAGTAGTCAATCTTTGGCTCAGAAAAGGGTGTATGTCCATGGTTGACTGAAAACCATTTCAACTCTCAGTACATGAAACATTGGTGAGTTGAATACCATATGATTTTTGGCAAACCATTACAGCCATAAACGGATTTGATATGCCTTTACCTGTAGCCGTTTGCTCAGGGCTAGTCAATCCTTTGGCACCTAGAAAAGGTAAATTCCATGGTGGATTGATAACCATGTCAACTCTTTGTACATGAAACTTGGTGAGTTGACATACCATCCACTTTTTGGTAAAGTGTCAACCATCTAATATGGATTTATAATTCGTCTTTACCATAAGCCATAATCTTATGGACTAGCCAACTCTTCACTTAAACAGATATGGTGAGTTGAAAACCATACAACTTATTTGCAAATTGTCAACCATAGAACGGATTTGAGAAGTCTTTACCAAGAGCCGTTTGCACCTGGACTAGCCAGTCCTTATGTCGGTTAGACATGGTGAACTGATAACCATTTGTTGTGTTAGTGCATAGCACCTCCACCAAGTGTTATCCTTCTTTTCTCCATCCTAGACTTCTAACTCTACAAACTTTACTACTTCCTAATACCAGCTTGCTTTTCCATCATTTTCAACATTTTATAGCAATCCTCATCTGGTTTTCCTCCCTGAAGTTTCTTATTTAGCTTAATTTTGCATATCTTAGCAGATAATGGATATTTTCTTTCAATTAACATATATATATATCCATTGACTCTAAGTTCAAACAGTGTACTCTACAGGTATCATAATATC
>BQNB010069918.1:0-33320 GCA_026074375.1 Tanacetum coccineum
CTTACTTGTCTACTCAAAGGACAAATCATGTTCATCATGTGAAAAGAGAAAGCATCATAGGGCCAGCTTCAAAACAAAATAGACATCTTCTATCAAGAAATGTCTTCATCCTTTTCACATGGATTTATTTAGACCTGTAACTCCTAGGTCCATTAAACATGAAAAGTACACCCTTGTTATTGTTGATGAGTACTCAAGGTACACCTGGGTATACTTCTTGAAGAAGAAAAGTCAAGCACCTGAAACTATCATGTCCTTCATCAAAAGAGTTGAAAATAAAAATAACATCAAAGTCAAACAACTCAGAACTGACAATGGTATTGTATTCATGAATAGCATCATTGTCAACTTTTGTGATGAAAAAGGGATTTCTCAAAACTTTTCCTCTCCCTACACACCTGAACAAAATGGTGTTGCTGAAAGGAAAAATAGTACCCTCATAGAAGTTGCAAGAACAATGCTTTCAGGATCTATCTTCTCAAAACAATACTGGACTGAAGCTATAGCCACTGCATGCTTCACTCAAAATAGATCCACCATTATGAAAAGACATCTTAAAATGCCTTATTAAATTTTTGGTAAGATAATCCCAAACATCAACTTTCTTCATGTCTTTGGATGTCCAGTTTACATCCATAATCATAAAGATTACCTAGGAAAGTTTGATGAAAAAGCTAATGATGGTTATCTTCTTAGATACTCACTGGTCTCCAAGGCCTTCAGAGTCTTCAACACAAGAAGACAGCAAACTAAAGAAACCTATCACATCACATTTGATGAAAGCCCTGATGCTATCAAATTCTCAAAACCTTTAGTTGACAACATCAACATTGCTGAAAATGAAAGATATCCACCTGATGAATATCTTCATCCTTATGAGCCTTCTCAAAGGTATCAAACAAACAGCAATGATGTGTCCTTCATAGAACCCTATGAATGTCCTGAACCAGTTGTTCTTGAAACTGAAGTTTCATCTGACCAAAATGGTCAAACTGATCAAAATGATCAATCTGTTCAAAATGATGAAATCTTAAATGATGATCATTCTGAACATTCCAATCACACCAATGATGAACAAATCATTGATAATCTCCCAAACACTAAAGACATTCAGATCTCTGAACACTCATCCTCTCCAAGAGTAGAGGATACTTTAGTACAAAATACAATTCCAATCCTAAATCCACCCTTACCCATTCCATCAATTGTTACTGATTGTATCGTTGTGTGGTGTATATTTTATTGATTCAAGTTTTAAATTTATATTTTGCCGACTAAACCAAAAACAACACTTTAACGGGCAGTGTACCTGATCGGTAGTAGTTTCGTGGTAAGTAGGGTGTCGAACACTTGAAGCGAGGTTAAATCTATCAATTTAATTAATATATTGGTTATCTAATCTATGTTAATTCTACTCTATTCTAAACCTATGTCAGTCCTAGTTCCTAATTCTAACAGGAAAAGGGGGTTTTCAGCTTGAGAGACTGACACGGTTTGGTTGGTGACTACAATCAATTCAAGGCACTTTTATCCATGCGAGCTAATTAACAAAAGATAAAAGAGCGGTCGAGCCAAATATAAGAAAACTATATTAACCATTATTAATCCGATTAGAAAGTTGGTTTGTTTATTAAGTGTAATGATTTCTTCTCTCGAGGTGGCATATCATTCTTAAGACTTAGGCGTTACATCATCCTAAGACCTAGACACATTAACTCTATCACAATTAAAGCATCCGCATAAAGCATCCTTATTTGCTGATTATAATATATCTTTGGGATTAAAGCAATGGTGATCTTGTTAAACCCTAGCTCATAGAGACTTTACCCACTTACCGCTTAATGGCAATTTATACACTAGTAGTCCACTTGTCCAACTATCCAATGGAATCAGAATGTTACTAGTTTAATTATCTAGGTCACGTGCTAGTCAACATGATCAATAAACCATCAACAATATCCAATTAACTAGTTTAGCCCGAAGCGTATCCTAGACACAGACTTAGAAGGACAATATTTGTGTAACTATTATTCTAGATGTATGAATTACTATATGGAGAGCTATCCAAGACTCTAGATCTACTTGGTCTATATCACTAGATCCAGTTGAATGATAGGTCGCATACAAAAGCGCGTAAACAAGTATAAATTGATAAACATAAACAAGCATACAATGATAAATCAAGAAATCAAGATAAACAAATACCAAACATTCAGATCTTCATAATCATGGCTAATACCCAAAGGTATTAGCCTTCAAACGTCATAATAAATACAAGAGACCGAGTTAACGAATGATACCAAAAACTGAATGATTACTAAAGTATACGGAATTACACGTTGTCTACTATGGAATTGATAACGTTGCTCGACCTCTTCTGCTCTTTTTCTCCTTTGAAAATTGACTTTTATGGTTTAGGTATCGAGAATATGATTTAGCACACTTAAAACTCGTTTTTGAGTTTTCTATTTATAAGGTCTGGAAGTCGGTTCGATACGGCGTATTGAGTCTCTCTGGATACAGCGTATTGAGCTTTATCCTCTGTGGTCTTTGGTGAGTGCAGGCACGGATACGCCGTATCTTCCTTAATGGATACGGCGTATTGGTCTTCAGAATAACAATCTTCAAAATATCTTCATTTAAGCTCCAGAATGCGCGCCTTTTGCTATCTTTCACCAATTACTCCATAATTACTGCAATTCTCAAATATAAACGATTAAGTAACAATTCTTTGCAATAACTATACAAAATGGGTTAATAACATGGGATAAATGATGCTATAAAATAGACGTTATTTGATGTCATCAATCAATCCCCCCACTTGAATTCTACTTGTCCTCAAGTACCTTAAACGTTATAAAAATGTTACCCTAAGGAAATTTTCCCGTTAAAGCACTTATTTGATCTATTACAAGTACACAACCAAACACCTCACGAAATAAGAAGATGAAAACACTCAAATCACTCAACTAATCTATGTGGTAACATGTAACTAATTCGCTCAATTGCTCGGTCATGACGAGTATTCTATCATAAGCTTGGCAAGGATACACATCTCACACCGCTAAGCTAAGGAGTACAATTTATAAAGGTAAATAAAGTTTTTTGTATGGAAAGGCTTACTGTTTGATCATTTTACAATCTTTTCACCAGAAAGTACCACTTCAACAAGGCACTGAAGCACACATACATGTCCGTAACGACAGAGTAGACATTGTGTTCGAGCACACCTCATAGTCAATTTAACCAACAGTTAGGATGAAGAATGATATAGGGTAGGAACCTTCTAACTTTCACCAAAAGTCGTAAACCAACGAGGCAGCTGAGACTTGCATACATGGCCGTAATGACAGAATAGACATGAATGCTCGATCACATCCTCATTCACGTAAAACCAGCGGCTAATCATCAGGTGAGAGGGAAGTAAATTGTTGTTAAATAAAAATAAAAAAACAAATAGATTAAGACTTAAGATACAAGTTGCTAGACACTTTTTTTTCGACCATTACCATGACAAAGACATAACTATTTACAACGTCTTGATCATAGATCAAAAACAACAACCTAAGTTGGCGCTCCCGTCACGGTCAACTTCTCAATCATCCCAAAACTTTACATACTCTACAAGGCAATACATCATTGATTTTTAAGATGTATCAGCGAATAATCGATCTTTCGTGTAATTCCTTCGGTAATTTCGAAACGATTGTCTTCAAACTTTCTTTCTCACTCTTTTTTGTATTTTTCTCATTTTTTCGGTTTTTTTTGCTAACTAAACTTTAAATCTGCTGTAGTTTTACCAACTTCACTATCATAATAATTCCGGATAATTCCATCAGTGGTTCTTCATTCTTCGGACTCACCATTAAATGTGATGGTAGTAAAATTACATGAGCTTTGACTACTAATATACATACCCATTTGCAATGTGAAAATTTCCAACCGCATCAAAGATTGAAAATGACACAAGACTCGGGAAATATAAACTTTACACTTTAAGCATCTAGCAACTGTAAATTAAGCTTAATCTAATATGGTAGGTTAAGGTGTAAGGGTGTAACAAAACAAATAGTTGGTGTAAATTCCTAAAGGATTGGCTCTACGGGTTGTTCTAGTGGATCTTCACTCTAAAGATGATAGTGGAAAATGGTTTAAACGGCATGTTAACTAACCGGTGTAGTTAGTATTAAGCAATATGTAATCCTAAAATTTACCAATTTAAACAAGTTACTCCATCTAAATCCATAGTACTTATCATTGCAGTCTCGAGTGATATACCAAGCCAAGTTTTAAAGTCTACAACATCACCGGCACACTCATATTTTGTGGAATTTGGGTAAACATTTAGAAATGGAAAGGCTAAATCCTCACAATATCTAACAAGAGTTATTGTGTGCGGGTTATGTAACATGTAATTTCATAAAAGTATGCTTGAAATTTTTTAAAATTTGAGCATAATTTAAGCATTTTAATGTGAAAAATAGGACAAGTAAACATTCTAATTCCATCCCCCCACTTAAAATATACAACGTCCTCATTGTATATATAAAACATTAAATACGGGAATTTAATAAGAATTAAAATGAGAAACTCTCTTGATAATTGCTCTGTAGATTCTCCAAATTGCGTTTATGAGCAAGATTGTGTTGAACAGCCGCCTTGAAGTTTCAAGACTCCAACACTTCAAGATCTCCAAATATTTAAATTCTCCACCAATATTCGGTGATATTTCTTTCAAGAGGTCCTGTATAAAATATAGGAAGAACATGTGTATTCCTATCTTGGTACCTATGGTTAATTTAAACTAAACTAAACAAAATAATTATGGGTCAGTCTGGTGGATACGGCGTATCAGATGAATGAATACGCCGCATTCAAAATCTGACAATAATGTTTTTAAAGTGCAATAAATAAAGACTGACAACGTCTAGATAATCAATACGCCGTATGGTATGGAGCGGATACGCCGTATTGATGTATGGGAAGACAGACTCGGTAACAAAATTAAATAACATTCCGGGTTGTCTCCCTGGAAGCCCTTTTGTTTATAGCGAAGTCTTTAAGTTAGACTGTTCTTTAGCTTCTCGTCTTATTTCATCTCATGCACGCTAATGTGCCCGCTTATGAGCCATTCTTCCGTCTTCGCATTTCGAATGTATTCGGGTCCTAGATTCAAAACTCCTTTGAAGAACCCCTTAAAACTAAATCCTATCCAAACCTTAACCCTAAATCAAAATTCAACCAAATCGAATTAAAAAGATAAAAGATTTGAAATACATTACCGATTGATCGAGTTGAAAAAGGAAATGAGTACTTGATAGAATCACAAACGATCTTCCAAGAATTTGAGAAAAAAATTGTGTGGGTTTGTGATGGTGAAAAGTTGTGGTAAAAACAGATCTGGCGTATTGATTGGGTTTTTATACCCAAATTTGATACGTCGTATTGAGGTGTATAATACGCCGTATTGGCGAGTTTTGTTGACTTAGTCAATTTTTGTAAAAATTATGGATACGTTGTATTGGTTTTACCCAAATACGGCGTATCCATCCTTGGAGACCAATTTTCCTAAAATAAAGCAATGAAAACGTACCTTGGCCTTCGGAACATTATTGCACAATCACCATCCTTATAATACCGCTTAGGGTCGAACGGAAGGCCAAACGGCCCACATTAATTCATAATGAGATATAATAGCATTCCGTTTGCGTAATATTTACAAATCATTATTTTTACTTTTAAGTTTATGAAAAAAACTTCCCGTTCTGAGAGTGTTGGGAATTAAAAGTCTTCATACTTAGTACTGCCAAGCGAAGAGTTAGTATTGCTCAAGTTACAACTGCCAATACTAACTAGTTAGTACTGCTAGAGTAAGTTAGTACTGCCAGTACTAACTTAAGACTGCTGAAGGACTTAATACTGCTGGATGAAGATTAAGACTGTTAAAGTGATAAAGACGTGTCAAATGATTTGTATTGAATTATTCAGTGTATATATTATAAATTTAGAAAGATACGTATAAGATTAATATTATAGAAGATTTGTAGTTATCTTATAAATGACTCCTTAGTGTATAAAAGGAGATCCTAGGTTATGGTGTTACATAGACGTTTTGATATATAGCTTCAAGGTTGTAAACCCTAGTACTACACAGAGTACTCGTATTATTGATAATAATAATATTGGAGCTTTTCAGTAATATCATTGTTCTTATAGTTTCATTAGTTTTATTAATATTCTTCTAAGTATTAAAAAGTAGATTCTACATACTCTTTAGTATTCACAAAGTTTCTAGCATAGTTGTTTTGGATCTATCCAAAGTAACTTAACCTTTACAAGCTAAGGAATCGATCTTAAGTTGGGATCAACAAGTGGTATCAGAGCTTGTGTTCTGAAACTTTGATCTAGAAGAAACTAACAAGAAGAACCCTTTACTCACAAAGAAGAGATGGATCTAGAAACTGCTCAAACTACTAGTACTACAAAGTTGACCATTCTCAAACAGGGTGAATATGATATGTGAAGGCTAAGGATTGAGCAATACTTTCAAGTACAAGACTATGCTCTATGAGATGTCATAGAGAATAGAAACTCATTCAAATCAGCAGCTCAAAAAACAACAAATACTGATGGTACCTCAACTACACTAATACCAGGTCCTGTAACTACTGAAAAAAAGGTTCAAAAGAAGAATGATGTGAAGGTAAGAAGTATGTTACTGATGGCACTTCCTAATGAACATCTAATGACATTTAATCAGTACAAAGATGCTAAGACTTTGTTTGCTGCTATACAAACAAGATTTAGTGGTAATGAAGCCACAAAGAAGACTCAGAAGACTCTTCTGAAGCAAATGTATGAGAACTTTAGTGCTCCAAGCACAGAGTCTCTTGACTCTATTTTTAACAGGCTTCAGAAGATTGTAAGTCAGCTGGCTATCTTGGGTGAAAATATTTCACAAGAAGATCTCAATTTGAAATTTTTGAGAAGTCTGCCTTCTGAGTGGAATACTCATGTTGTGGTCTGGAGGAATAAACCTGATCTAGACACAATGAGCTTTGATGATCTCTACAACAATTTCAAGATTGTTGAACAAGAGGTTAAAGGAACTGCAAGCTCAAGCTCAAGCTCAAGTTCTCAGAATATGGCTTTTGTGTCATCCCCTAGCAGTACTAATGAAGTTAATACTGCTTATGGAGTTAGTACTGCTAACACTCAAGTTAGCCCTGCTAGCACTCAAGTTAGCACTGCTAGTACTCAAGTTAGTACTGCTAACTTAAGTGATGACACTGTTTATGCATTTTTGGCCAGTCAACCAAACGGGTCTCAACTTGTATATGAGGACCTTGAACAAATCCATGAAGATGACATAGAAGAGATGGATTTGAAGTGGCAGTTAGCATTGCTGAGCATGAGGACAAGAAGGTTTTTCCAGAAAACTGGTAGAAAGATTACTATCAATAGGAGTGACACAACTAGATATGACAAGTCAAAGGTGGAGTGTTTCAACTGTCACAAGTTGGGACACTTTTCTTTGTAGGAATCAGCGGACCTAGGGAATTCAAGGATAATAGGAGTAGGAATCAAGATAGCTCTTAGAAGGACTATAAATGTGGAAGAAATTTCTTCAAAGCCTGTTGGCTATTGATGGAGCTGGTTTTGACTGGAGCTTTATGGCAGATGAAGAAGTCCCTTCAGACATGGATCTTATGGCTTTTTTAGACTCTGAGGTACATAATGATAAAACTTGTTCAAAAACCTGTCTAAAAAGCTTTGAAACTCTTAAAACTCAACTTGATGATTAAGATAGAGTTTATAAATCGAGTTTCAAAACCTAGCTATTATAAAAGAGGGTTTGCATCTGTAGGAGACACAACTTGTCCTTTTACAAAAAAGAATGAGTTCTTTGTATGACGTAACTTTGTGTTTTAGAAAGAGATATTCGCTCATATAAAGACTCAAACAATTTTGGTGCTTTAAAAGTGAGTTTAGAAAAGCTTAAGCAAGGAAAAAGAAAGCAATCAACTTAAAGTGAAAATTTTGATAATGCTTTAAGAGTCTAGACAAATTAATAAGAGTTTTTTTTTCAAGATACTAATAAAAGTAGAAAGGGTTTAGGGTTTGTGAGCTATAATGCTGTTTCACCTCATCCTACAAGATTATTTTCACCCCTAACTATTGATTTATCCAACTCTGGTTTAGAGGAGTTCCAACAGCCTGAGTTTGAAGGCTATGGACATAAGAGTAGTAAGAGTGTTAGTGAAGACATCTCTAATGAGGTTATGAAATCTCTTGATGCCTCATTGGTTGAGGAGTTAGTATCAAATGATAAGTTAGAAAAAAAACTGTCCTTCCTACTATTGCTAAGATAAATTTTGTTACACCTCAATAATAACAAAAACCAGTTAGGAAACCAGGTAAATATGCTAAAATGTATATATCACAAACTCCTAGGGGAAATCAAAAAATTAGAATAATCAGAAATCCTAACAGCTAGGAAGTGACTTTGTGAAAAGATGGTATCTAGTCATAATTATACAAGGGTGAGTTACAATTATTCTGCTCAAAAAGTTCACCCTGTACTCAAAGGAACATGGCTCCAAGAGCAATTTTAATGAAAACTAGCCTAAGACCACTTAATACTGCTAGGCCTGATAATATTGCCCATCCCAAAACTATAGTTTATAGTGCTAGACCGATATCACATTTTTCTAAATCAGCACAATCAACTGAAAAGAGTCCTATCAAACAAAAACAACATTAACTAGCAAAAATTTTTACCAAAAAGTTAATACTGCTAAGGGAAAACTTTATACTGCTAGGCCAAAATCAGTTAATACTGCTAGGCCAAATACAACAGTAGTTAATGCTGTCAAGGAAAATCAAGTTAATGTTGTTAAGGCCTCAACATGTTGGGTTTGGCGACCTACCAAACTTAACAATGCATCACTTACTTTCAAGAGATATAATTATGTTAATGCACAAGGCAAATCCAAGTTAGTGATGGCTTGGGTCCCCAAAGGAAACTAATTTCCTTATTTTATGTGCAGGGTCATCCACAAATAGAAGATCAAGCCTATGTTGACAGTGGATGCTCAAGGCACACGACAGGCAACATGTCTTATCTCTCAGACTTCAAAGAATTTGATGGAGGATATGTTACATTTGGGGGAGGAGCCAAAGGAGGAAGAAATACTGGTAAAGGAACTCTTAAAACTGGTAAGCTTGATTTTGAGGATGTGTACTTTGTCAAGGAGTTACAGTTTAACCTTTTTAGTGTTTCACAGATGTGTGACAAAAAGAACAATGTTCTTTTTACTGACACTGGATGTTTTGTTCTGTCTCCTGACTTTAAGTTAGCTGATGAAAGTCAGGTTTTACTTAAAGTTCCTAGAAAGAACAATATGTACAGTGTTGATATGAAGAACATTGTTCCTAAAGAGAGTTTAACATGTCTTGTTGCAAAAGCCACACTTGATGAATCAATGTTATGGCATAGGAGGCTAGGTCATATAAATTTTAAAACTATTAATAAACTTGTTAAGAATAACCTTGTAAGAGGTTTACCTAAAAAAATGTTTTTAAAATGACCAAACTTGTGTTGCTTGTCTTAAGGGAAAGCAACACAAAGCCTCTTGTAAGTCCAAGATTCAGAACTCTATTTCTCAACCTTTATTCATGTTGCATATGGACTTGTTTGGTCCAACTTATGTGAGCAGCTTAATGAATAAGAAATATTGTCTTGTTGTTACTGATGATTATAGCAGATTTACTTAGGTTTTCTTTTTAGCAACTAAGGATGAAACTAGTGGTATCCTTAAGAGCTTTATAACTGAAATCAAAAATCTTGTTGATAAGAAAGTAAAAGTAATCAGATGTGACAATGGAACAGAGTTTAAGAATAGGAGCTATACGTGAGTTTTGTGAAATGGAAAGGATTAAGAGGGGGAAATAGTGTAGCTAGAACTCCTTAACCAAATGGTGTTGCTAAAAGGAGAAATAGGACACTGATTGAGGCAGCCGGAACCATGTTAGCAGACTCTAAGTTACCCACTACATTTTGGGCTGAAGCAGTTAACACTACTTGCTATGTACAGAATAGGGTATTAGTTATCAAGCCTCATAACAAGACCCCTTATGAACTGGTTAGAGGTAGAACCCCTGCTCTAAGCTTCATGAGACCATTTGGGTGTCATGTTACCATTCTTAATACCTTAAATCATTTGGGGAAGTTTAATGGCAAGTCAGATGATGGATTCTTTATTGGATACTCATTAAATAGCAAGGCTTTAGGTATCCAAACATCTAGAACAGGAAAAGTAGAAGAAAGTTTGCATATTAAGTTCTTGGAGGATAAACCTATTATTGTAGGTGATGGACCAAAGTGGCTGTTTGACATTGATGTTCTAACACAATCAATGAATTATGTACTAGTTGTTGCAGGTACAAACTCTAATGATTTTGCAGGAACAAAAGAAAGTTTTGGTGCAGGTCACTCTAACAAGGAGACAAGATCTAGACAAGACTACATTGTGATGCCACTATGGAAAAATGATTCACTATTTGATTCCTCTTCAAAGAATGCTAGCGATGCTAAACCACAACCTTCTAGTGATATTGAAAAGAAGGATGATGAAGGTGTCAGTAAAGATAGTGGATTTGATTATCAAGAAAGGACTGCAAACAACACTCAAGATGATAATGATGCTAGGCCAAGTATTAATACTGCTAGTACAAATGTTAATACTGGTAGTTCAAATATTAATATTGTTAATCTAAAAGTCACTACTGCTCTAATTGAAGCCACATATGATGATCTCTCTGGGTATGAAACAGAAGCGGATATGAGCAACATTACTACCACATATCTAGTTTCCTCTACTCCAAATACAAGAATTCATAAAGATCATTCACTTGCTCAAATGATTGGTGTTATACAATCTGGTGTACTAACAAGAGGAATGATAAAGACTACAAATGATCAAGGGTTTATTAGTGTTGTTTATGAAGGGAAAACTCATGAAGACCTTCATACTTGTCTGTTTGCTTATTTCCTATCCCAGGAAGAACCCAAAAGGATTCCTAAAGCTCTAAGTGATTTGATTAGGTGAAGCAAGGCAAGAAGGGCTTTTTACAGTTAAACAATAATCAGGTTTGGGTTCTAGTGGATTTACCTAAAGGAAAAAGGGCCATTGGTACAAAATGGATTTTTAGAAACAAGAAAGATAAGAGAGGCATAGTCATCAGGAACAAGGCAAGGCTGGTTGCTCAGGGAATTTACTCAAGTAGAGCATAGACGTTGAGGAATTGTTTGTCCTTGTTGCAAGAGTGAGGCATAAGACTGCTATGAGCTTATGCTTCCTTGATAGGATTTATGTGTTATAGATAGATGTGAGGTGCGGTCCTTTATGCTAGATATTGAGAGGAGGGGATATGGGGTAGTGCAGCCTCTTTGGTGGATTGTTGTCTTGACATCCGGACAAAGGCTTTAAGGTGGTGATAATGACTTTATGGTGGGACATCAAGCGCCAAGAGCCTGGGAGGAAACCTTGGCCAAGTAATTATAGGGAAAGGGTTTACGAGGACGATTGATAGATCTTATTTATCATAAGCAAACAGGGGTTATTTTGCTTGATAAGTCTATCGTTGATGACATTATCTTTGGCTTTAAAAAGAAGGTGTTATGTATTGAATTTGAGTAACTGATTGCATGACAATTCATATGAGTTCTATGGGAGAGAACTTATTTTTTTCTTAGGTTTGCAAGCGTGAAGTAGCAAGAGATGGATTTTTATCAGCCAGGATAAATATGTAGCTGACATATTAAGGAACTTTGGTTTTACAGATGTTAGGATAGCTAGCACACCCATGGATACAGAAAAGCCTTTGCTCAAAGACTCAGATGGTGATGATGTTGATGCTCATCTCCACGTGTCAATGATTGGATCTTTGATGTATTTACATTCCTCCAGGCCCGATATTATGTTTACAATATGTGCATGTGCCAGAATTTCAAGTCACACAAAGTTTCACATCACATGCTGTTTGGTAAAAAAGGATTTTTAGGTAATCTAAAAGGCCAACCAAAATTTAAGTCTTTGGTTATCCTAGATAGTCTCCCTTTGTCGTGGCATATTTTGATAGTGAACTTATACTGGAGCTAGGTTTAGATAAGAAATCACAAGAGGAGTTGTCGTTCCTAGGATGCAGATTGTATCATGACCGTGTAAAACCAAAACTTGTGGTTGCCACTCTCTACTGAAGCTAACATAAGTAGCTGGCTGATAGTTATTCGTGGACAAGTAATTAGATTCAGGAATAAAATGCTGGTTATAGGTATAATTTTATGCTCACATAAACTTACTATTGACAATAACAGTACTATATGTATTGTTAAGAATCCTGTTTCTCATACTAAAACAAAACACATAGAGGATTAGCTATCATTTTTATCGAGATGCACTGATTAAAAAGTTAAGTTCCAGTGTTTAAAAACATACGATAATAATTTTGCAGACTTACTTACAAAAGCTTTAGATATAGGAAGGTTTCAATAGTTGGTTGCAAGTATTGGAATGCTAAACCCTTAAAGTTTTAATCTCTTTGTGTCTTTGTAATGTTTTGTAAAGGATTAATACTATTAGTTGTGTCACATAGTACTGCTAAGTATAATTAGTATTGTTAGTTATACTTAAGACTGCTTGTTATAACTGTTAGTTATAATTACAACTGTTTTGAAGAAAATGCTTTAGATTGTGTTTTCTTGGTTTTGGACTAACACTTGCAGGATAAGCAAAGCAGTATGATTGGAATTGGTGATACAAGTAGTGGAGTTTGTTAAAGTTTGCTGCTGATTAATGATAGAATAGATTTAGGGATAACTTGACAAGGGTTAATGCTAAGTTTACACCTGAGTTGGGAAGTCTTTTAAATCTTTTTCTTGAAATCAAATTTATGTCTGTCAGTGAGCTTAAAAAGAATTAACAGTTATTGTGAGCTGAAAAACAGAAAGAGAGATGTGTGATATAAAAATAGATAGAGTGAATTGGTAAGAAAAGAATTAGAGCTATTTTTTGAGCTGAAAAATAGAAAGAGTGTTGTTGATATAAAAAACAAGATAGAGGCATTGGTAGAAAAAGAATTGAGAGAAATAGTTAGAATAAAAACAGAAAAGAAAGCTTGTGCGAATCAAGATTGCTGATGGAAATATTTTTGAAACAAAAGTAAGGTTTTAAACTGGTATTCTTAACGTTAGTACTGTTTGGGCCATTACTTAGTACTGCTATGCTTACTTCCTAATGTTGGACACTACTTAGTAATGGCTGGACATAATCTTAGTACTGCTTAGCGCTAAATTTTTAGTACTACTAGAAGACCGTTTAGTACTGTTTGGGGGATAACAAAATTTCCTTAAATATATATAGCCTGTTGAGATATTTCCGCCAATACTTTGATTATAGGTTGCACTTAATTTGAATATTTCTTGATCTATCTATAAAATCTTTTCGATTGCTTCCAGATAAGACAAACTTTAATTTTTTTTTCAGTTCCTGTCCAATCAAAACCTTAAGGTGTAACCTATATTATTCAATTGACTCTACCAAACCCTCATTCTTCTCATAAGTGATATATCCCAGCCACTAAGCAGTCCTTTCAATCAATGGAATTGTTGAATTAGGTGACAAGCAAACATGGTTGCCTACTTATAGAAAGTCAGACGGATAGTAGTTTTCATCAGATAGTGATTTTCTTACTGCAAGTCACATTATGTATGCCCTCACTCAAAGTCCAACTATCTATGTTTCTCCCATAGAATAGTTTTGGCAAACTGCTACTGCAAGCACACTTAAGAATGGAGACATGGAAATCACTACTATAATAGATGGGAAAGTCAAGGTTATTTCTGAGGCATCTGTTGTAGAATAATCTTAACACAAGTATGGAATGATTCACTTAGAATTTTAGAGAGAGAAAGAGGTGGTTGGTATGAAACATTAGAGAGGAGGAAAGAAAATGGAAATATTTGCTTAGTGAAAATGTGACAATCATGAAAACCAACACCCTCTCCATGTGTGGAGAGGGTTTATATATCCCTAGCTAACCAGCCTTGGGCTTATATTATGGGCTTGCATTGTAACTTTAGCCCGGTTAGCTTACTAACATAACATTACTAGTTACTATAAGCTATGACTATATATATTGGAAGTGACCGATACTTTTCCGTATTTCTAACAATCTCCCCCTAAGGGAGGTCACTCCAATTTACAAAAAATTCAATCTTCGCATACTATGATTTCACTTCGATCTTGAGGTCATAGTCATTAACTTCAATCATTTACTTGCGATTTGATGTAGTGATCATTGACTTTTGATTTGAGCTAGTTCTCTAGTCTTGACATGAATGTGATCTTTGAGCTTCTTGAAATCATCAACCAAGCATAATCTCATTTTGCCATCTCGTGAACTTGTGACTTCTGGACCGACATGCTCATACCTTTATTGATTTGATTAATATTGAAAAGCTTTAATAATGCATCTTTCTTGAATTTCTTTAACTTTAACACTTTGTAGCTTCAAGAAGGACATATGGTATCAGAGTAGCGAAAGTATTGAAACATGTGCTTGAGCTTTCATGATGTCTTTATATTTGTTGGTTGGGTATGAGCATGTGGTTATGAATCTTGTGAGTCAGCTGGAATCAGGTACCTCCACCTCCATCTTAAAATATTCTTGAAATAAAATAGTTAGCAATAAAGCGGGGGGACGAATATGGCTTTGTCATTCGCCCGTGGTTGGTTGGAGTAACCTTCGAATCTATGAGGATCGACCTGCGATTAGGTAGATTCAATTTAAGAAGAATCTCCTTGATAGGATTTCCAACTGTAGTATAGAATCTTTCTAACACATAAGTATCAGATTCATCAAACTCAGTACGTTCTCATTATCAGAACGTCTCAAAGCATATAGCACGATAAGAGTGAACCAGCGAGTTACTATCTCATCGATTAAAAATAAAAATTGATTTGAAAATCAATTGACGTATCACTTGTAAAAGTGGTTTTGTGACACATCGAAAGTGTTAATCATTTCAAAATTCCTCATCAATCATCAACTCATCATTGGAACAAGTTTGATTCTTATAGAAACACCATCATTTCTTTCCAGTTGTCACAAGTTTGCTTCTAAAGAATCGCACAAGGTCACCTACAAGAGCTTGTTTAAAGTTGGATTATAGAGATGAGCTTAAGCAGGATTTCCATCTTCATTGTGATTGAAATCACTCGGATGTTCTGGCAAAATCACAAGGATAATGCGTAGGACTCTTAATATTTTAACTTGTTATTCACATTGTGTGACTTAGCAAGCATGTTTTGACAAGTGTCCTAATGAGATTTATTGATGATCTCTTTGGCTCTAGACTCAATAGTGCACTTTGTTTTTAGTGATCGGCGGTAGAGCAGATGCCACCCTTTTACTATCAACCATTTCGGATGTGAGAAACGTCAATAGAAATACGTGTAATCTTTGTGAGAAATGAAACATGAGTCTATTGAGAGACCTTGAGTGGCTGGGGGGGTTGTGCAAAGCGTCACTGGGTCATAGGCTATCTTTATGTCAGCTACACCTTTAGTGTTTTGAAGAATTATGTATTGAACGGTATATGTCTAAGTTGTATTTAGAGGGGCTTCTTTCTTATTCCCCCTTTATCCTATATTCTTTTTCATTCTACAACCCTTTCAATGCTTACCGAGCTTCATGTAACTTAACACCTTGTTGGGTTTGTTCCAGTGTTAGCTCCATCTCAGTTGCATTATTCAGATTTCACATTTTTCTCCTTTTGTATCATACCTAAGGACTTCTACACTAACTAGTGGATATCCTTAGGTAGATCCCTCTGGTTCTAGTTAGATCATAGGATTTGAATACCTATGCCTAACCACCTTATAACTTCAAAAATTTAAGTACATGGTCGGTCTTTTAGGGTATTCCGTCACAATCAAAACCAAACTCATTGAAAAGTTCCATCAAAGTGTTTGATATAAATATCAAAAAAATTTACCACTTTAAGAGTTTTCATCATTGCTAAGAGGCTCCCTTAACATGTGCACCGTCATCATAATACATGCTAGGAGTTAAAGTGCATTCACGTCTGTTTGAATGATCAACAATCGTCAATATAATTATTTGTTTAATCACATTTTCTCCCATTTTCCAAAATGGTAATCCCTTGATATTTTGGATATCAATTAATTAAACGTTCGGGGAAAAATGTTACATAATTATGCTAAGGAACGTTTTAATGCTCCCCCTCAATTTTTGAGGGTATATACTACTGTACTGAGTAAATAATTTGACTTTTTGAATTTACTAAGAATTCTAAAATTTTATACTCGAGCCACACCTTTATTGTCATATAAGTGTACACTACTATATACACAAATTCACAAGAGTTTATATGCTATATGAAATGACCTTTGAAGATAAGAGCACAATATGACAAAGTCATATTGTTCTTTGCAGCAGTCTGAGGTCAGTTCCGTAGAGTCTACCACCAATGAATTTCTCTAAAATCCTCATCATTCTCCTTTCCTTTAACAGCTTGTTGATGTCCTTGATCATGAAATGAGCTCTTTTCTTTTCCAATGTGCTCCATCTTCTCTTTGGAAAGTATTCCATGTCGATATTCTTGGTAATGTCTTCGAGCGAAGAAAGAAGTCTTGTTAACGTGCCGTTACTGAACTTGTACAGTTCGTCAGAGCGCGTCAACCTATTCCTCTTGTATTCGTCAATATAAATGAATCCTTGAGGGTCTTTATATGGAGTGTACGGGTGCCTTTTTCTGAGATCAGGTCTTGTAGTATCAGGCTTGGTGACGTTGATCTTTTTTTGGTAACTTTCAACTCTAAGTTGAAGATCTTCGACTCGCTTTTGAATAACCAAACTTCTAGTGAACATCCTTAGTGCTATTGCGAAGTCAGCAACGTCATCCCTTGATAAATTTATGAGCCGATTTTGAACCATAAGAATTAACATATCCTCGATATCATTGATCCGAAGTCGTGGAAAGTCACCTTCCTTGAATCTGTATAATGCGTTATCAGCTCTTCTCACTACAATCTCTTCCAAGTACCCGTATCCATGTTTCCTCATAACCGAGACATGAGTGACTGCCAGAATACGCTTTGTTGAATATACGCATCTCTCATTGGATTGCTTGCCTTCGTACAAAAAGTAGTAGAAGGACTTACGTTGGTCTCTCTATGTGAAACTATCATTAAAGGCATACTTATAATAAGAAACCTTAACAGGACTCCATATGTTTGGAACCATGTCTTCAAAGCCTGGTATATCATATTTCGCGCCTTTGACTTAGTAGTAAACGTCGTGTATTGTAACACCCCCATTTTTACAATATAACAGCGGAAGATAATCTGGGGTATTACTTCATGGATACAACAATCATAATCATAGAAAACAACTTTAAAAGAGACGTTGTTGGAAAAATTTAGTGATCATATTATAAATCAGAGTTTTACAAAGGCAGGTCCCAAAATCTAAAACATTATGTTTGAATGATAACAGTTCAGCCATCTTCGAGCCCATGCCACTCCGTGCCGCAACTTGCTCAATTACCTGAGATAAACATGCTAAAAAGTCAACACAATGGTTGAGTGAAATTCATAAGTTTGATAAACAGTTTGAATACAAGTCATAGTATAATAATTGTACAACACAATTATTATGAAAATGGTATGGTTATGTTCTTGGGTCATGTTATTATATACCTGAATCATAGTTACAATGTATTATCCCGTTGTTGCCTTGTTTGGTCTGTTTGGTCTTGTCTGGTATCAACAATATTATCCCCAAGTCAATTTAACGACCAAAGAGTCGCATATTATCAACATATTAATATCTAAAGTCAATTTAACGACTCGAAGAGCTCATATTATCAACATATTAATATCCAAAGTCAATTTAACGACTCGAAGAGCTCATATTATCAACATATTAATATCCAAAGTCAATTTAACGACTCGAAGTCAAATTTAATGACTTGAAGTCAAATTTAACGACTTGTAGGATCTATGATACTAACAGATTAACATCCATAGTCAATTTAACGACTTGAAGTCAAATTTAACGACTAATAGGATTTATAACTTAGGCATTGATTGTAATGATGTATCAGATTAGCATATAGTCTGGTAAAACACTTGTATTCGTTATTTATAGCATGTATCCCCCTTACGGGTTTATGAAAGCATTTAAGAGATTAAAAGTGAGGTTGAATCTCACTAAGTCATTGAAAAAACAAATCACAATTGTTATAAGTTAAATGAGTAAGTATAAATAGTTTGTAACAAGCATGTATCCCCTCGCGGGTTTATAAAACATGTAAATAAGTAAAGGCGAGGTTATGAATCTCACCTGATAGGTAGATGTAATATATATTCCAAAATGAAAGCTGACGACCTTATCACAATCTTAACGGGGATAGTTGATATAGCAAAATGATAGTAAACAGCCACGTCACACAACCTGAGTAGAATATGTCAAGTCTTAGGAAGATTGTACTTTAGAACTTTGGTTTAAGAGTTATGAGTTTGATTGAAGAGTTTGGATTATAGTAATCACCGTTCGGGCATCATATCAGAAGTCATTCAATAAAAACGTTTTTAAGAAGCTAGGGCACTTTAAATCATAAACCAAAACTCGTCAGAACGTAAACCAAGAAGAACCTCTTAATATGGGAAGCTCCTTAGTATTATGTACAATATAGCTTCAGATGCTCGGTTTTAAGTGTTTTAATCACTATTTGGAGGATGTTATTAAGCCCGAGAAGCGTTAATTAAAGTTTTGTTTTGAGGGTTCTTGAACACGTTTTATACTTTTTCAAAATGTTACATTTTAGACCCTGGGATTTGGAAAATTACAAGTAGACCCCTAAGGTTTGCACTATTTACGACTTTGGTCCTTCAACTTTTATTAATATACAAAATAAACCTTCGACTTTGAAAAGTGACATAAATGATCCCTGGAGTTATAACTTTGATAAAATTACACTTTTAGCCCTTTTAGTTATAAGTTTCCAAAAGTTACGATATATACCCCTTGCATGGATTATAATTACAAAAACATGTCAAATTGCCATGCAAGCTTAGTTTAACATTCCAATAGACATTTATAAGTTTTATAACTAAAACTATGATGTTTTTTATTTTCGTTTTAACGCAACACAAGTTTAAAAATAACGAATCGTTAAGCTAGGGAAGCCCAACGGTGTCATATTAGGGTTCAAAACGTAAACGTGTAGGTTTTAAGTTCAAATTTCCTTCATTAATCAATAAAGTGGTCATTTTAACATTAGTTAAGAATGCTAGGATAGATTATAACAATATTTAACCATTATAACATTTAGTTTTAAGAAAAACGCGAAATTAGGGTTTCGGGTGTACGGTTTTGGATTAAAAAGGCATAACACTTAGGTTTTTGAGTTCAAAGCTTTATATTATGATTTTTATCAAGATCATATGAACATTATAACGTTACATGAGCAGATATAAAGTTGATAGAACCTGGGTTTGAGCTTTAATGATCAAAAATAGTGGAAATGGGTCATTTTGGGTAGTATCTTCAATTCTTTAGGGCTTTGCTTCTTGAACTTCTTTAATGATCCTAGGATCATAAGGGAGCAAAGTATTTCTGCCTATAAGGGTTATAGAGGAGGAGGTGTGGTGCAAGTTAGAATGAGCTATCCAAGGTCCTATTTTTAGTAGTTTGAAGGCAATGGAGTTAAGGTCTCTTACAACCGAACACTTAGGATCTATTCATGGACGTGTGGAGGGTCTAGTAGGTGATGTGTTGAAGCTATGGTGTGAGTATGAGGGTCTAGGATAGTAGATTGAAGTGGTGGAAGGTTTTTGGGGTGTTTGGGTGTCACGGCTAGCTGTTTCTAGCAAAAGAGAGGCCATGTGCCTTCATTTTTAACCAAGAAATGGTCTAAGTAGGTGGGTAAGCTGCTTAAGGGTTTCTATAAGAGGTTCACATAAGAATTTTGCACTTGGAATGGTTTAAAATGATCAAATTGATGGTGAAGGGGTTCGGGCTGTTTTGAGATTCGACTAGGGTTTCACAAGTTTTCAAGCTTTTATTTCGTGTGTACTTGATTAAGGATAGTTAATATATGTATCCAAGGTCTGATATAGGAAGGATTAACAAAGATTAGCAATTAGTTTGGGTTAAAACGGATTAGAATTGAAGAAATGAGGTCACGGGTTTGATTAGGGCACGTTTAGGGTTTTCTTGACTTTCTTGGTTTATATTTTGCATACTCTTGATTAGGAATGATGGAATACAGATCCTAGAGCTTAAGTAAAGTATTATCAATGAAGTTTGATAATTGGTTTTAGTTAAAATTGGTTAAAATTGAAATAATAAGCCGTAACTTTGAATTAGGGTTCATATAAGTCTTTTAGGGTTTTCTAGCTTTGTAATTCTCGTATATTGTTGAAGCAAGGATGGATAATAATGGATAAAGGTTTGTAAACTCATTTTATGGGTTTACAATGACTCTTGGTTGCTTACTTGAGAATGAGATGGTCAGAAAATGAGTAAACGGGTCAAAGTTACATTTAGTGCACAATTAGGTACATTTAGGGTTTCTCGGATTCGTTTTACATACAAATGAAATAGGATGATGAAGTAATGATGAAATAATGATTGAATAGGATTGATATGATTGTGAAATAAGTTATTACAACTTATTTTAGTGTTGGTTTAAGTTTATGATGAAGAAACGAGTCATGGTTTAGTATTTTGCACGGGTTAGGGTTTCTGACTTTTGAATTAGGGTTTTGAGTGTTAATATGTGTGTGAAGGATTATGAATAGAATAATTAGGGTTTAAACATTGTATAATGAGTATAGTAGCTTGCACAAAAGTGGTGGTGAAGAAATTAGAATGAAAGTGGAGGTAAAACGGCTATTTTAGATGTCATGCTTAATGACTTGTACATTGTGCTTTGAAAACTTGTACTTGACTTGGAGGGAGTTTATATTTTAAATGAAATGTTATGTTACTTGTATATATGCTTTAGTAGCTTGTACATTCACTTTAGATATTAACCTTTCATGAAATTTAGGGTTTAGAGGTATATGATAACGGTTTAAAGCCCGTTTTGATATAACGTTGCGAATGGTACATTATAGGAATAATGTACTTTGTAATAAGGATATGATGATATTTACTTGACATGTTATGATGTTTGCTTGACATATATGAAGACAGGATTGCCATAGGTAGGTTGCGTGAGCTCGTCTACTTTAGTTATGTAGGTTACATGACATACTAAGATATATAAGTAATGTAATAAAGCGAAACATTTCCCCGTATAATTGTGATCATAGTAAAATAGGTTTTGTATTTGATGAAAATCCTTGGGTTGTTATATAGCTCAAGGCTACAATCAGCAAGAAGGCATAAACTATGATGAAACTTTTTCTCCTGTTGCAAGACTTAAAGCAATTAGGATCTTTCTTGCCTTTGCCACTTACATAAACTTCATAGTTTATCAAATGAATATCAAAAGTGCATTCCTTAATGGTTAACTAAAAGAAAAAGTTTATGTCAAACAACCTCCAGGTTTTGAGAGCAATGAGTTCCCAAACCATGTATGCAAATTAGACAAAGCCCTTTACGGACTTAAACAATCTCCAAGAGCATGGTATGAAACTCTCTCAACCATTATCACTGAACAAAAGTTTGTAAGAGGTAAGATAGACAACACTCTGTTTGTTTATAAAACTTAAACTGATGTGATTCTGGTTCAAATCTATGTTGATGACATTATCTTTGGGTCCACCAGCACAAAACTATGCAAACAGTTTGCTAAACTGATGACTTAAAGATATGAAATGAGCATGATGGGTGTCCTCACCTATTTCCTTGGATTTCAGATTAAGCAATCTAAAAAAGGCATTTTAATCAACCAAGAAAAATAGTTAAGGATCTGCAAAAAAAGTATAACATAAATGGTTCATCAGTAAAAACTCCAATGGTACCCCCTAACAACTTAGGACCTAATCTTAGTGGCAAAGCTATAAATGAGACTCAATATAGAGGTATGATTGGATCACTAATGTATCTAACTGCAAGCAGACCTGACATTCAATTCTCAACTTGTCTCTATGCAAGATATCAAGTAAATCCTAAGGAATCCCACCTTATTGCTGTTAAGAGAATTTTCCGGTACCTAAAAGGTACTCCCAGTCTTGGTCTGTGGTATCCAAAATGTTTAGTTTTGACCTAAAAGGATACTCAGAATCTGACTATGCTGGATGCAACATGGACAGGAAAAGCACCTCAGGTGCTTGTCAGTTGCTAGGAGGAAAAGTTATGTGCTGAAGTACTAAAAAATAACAATCTGTACCTATGTCCTCAGCTGAAGCTGAATATGTAGCTGATGCTGGATGTTGTGCCAACATATTATAGATGAAGAGGCAACTTACTGACTACGATATCATTAATGAAAAGGTACCCATATTTTGTGATAACACAAGTGCTATTGCAATATCAAACAATCCAGTTCTGCACTCAAGAACAAAGCATATCGATATCATATATCATTTTATCATTTTATCAGAGATCATATTCTAAAAGGAGACATTGAATAACATTTCATTCCCACTCAATATCAACTTGCTGATATCTTCACTAATCCTCTAGATGAGCTAACTTTCAAAAGATTGATTGTTGAACTAGGTATGCTGAACATTGATTCAAAACCTGAAGCTTTAGTACTGACTAAAGAAAACTGAAGCTTCAGTGCTTTCATCTAAATCTAAACAAACTTTCATATGTTAAATGTCAGTTCAGTCTTTGCATATACCCTTTAGCTTGCTTAAATGAAGTAACTGAGCAATTACATATGTCTCATTCATGGATTTGCATGAGCATGTGTGGTTTTGTCGCCTTCGCTGGAGCACATATATTGGTCAAGTCAAGAACTAAACAAAGCTGATTTATTTTCTTTAGTTCAGTTTATAAAATGATTTTATCTAATTCTTCAGCTGTCTCTCGAGTGAAGTAACTAAGCAATCACATATGTCTCATTCATGGATTTGCATGAGCATTTGGGGTTTTGTCGCCTTCGCTGGAAGATTGATGATGATGAAGATTACAACTGTTCAGCATAACATAATACCAAACCTAAACCTAGTCCAGTGGTGTATAAAGTTTATAATAAGTATAATAATATAACGATTATGAAATTCCTAAACAACCCATGCGGGCAAAGCGTAGTAAGAAAAATCCACACGCAAATATCCTACTAACCGGTAAGTGATTTACCGGTCCGTTATACCCAAATGACTTATGAAATAGAGACCCCGTATGTTATTTGGATAATGACTGAGAATTGGATCGAAGGATGATTGTTATTTCTAAAAATCCTAATAGTGAGTAAATAAAGCACAATAAAACTAAACCTACGAAAAATGTTAACGGGTATTCAGACAAACGCGACAACCTTAGCGAAAGTATCAATAAAATTAAACCTAAATGGATTTTCTATTCTTCTTAATCTAATCCTAATCACCCGATAAAAAGTAAATAGCATAAGTGGAAACTACAAAACAAGGGTGATAAAACCCCTTAAAACTAAGAAAACCAAGCGAACGAGATCAAATCACGTTCTCTTAAAAAGTGAAATTACAAAATATTAACCCTACAAAATTAAATTTAAATCCTAAGCCTAAAATATGATAAAAGAAAATTTTAGAAAAAAGAATTATATTTTTTTGATTAATTTTCTATTTTTTATGACTTTTTAAAGTTTTTAACAAAGAAAAATGATTTAAAATACTAAATAAAACTCTAAAAATATGGAAAAATCATAAAATGTGTAAAATAAAATGACTGATTTTATAAAAATAACTACTAAAAATAAGCTAGACAAATAAGCCCTAATAAGTTGAAATTAAGCTACGACTTATATTTTTGAAAGGAAAAGAAAATGTGTATAAAGGAAAACTAAGGGGAAGTTTGTTTGAAAAAGACCCAAGGGCGCAGCTTGAGAGTGTGTGTGTGTACTAGGGACGTGTGTGTGTAAGGCAAGAAGTCACAGGTTCGAACCTGTGGCCTTTTGTTTTTATTTTTTAATTTATTTTTAAAACTTATAAAAACAAAGTTATAGAAAGCTAAAAACTAACAACTTTTATAGAAGAAACTACTTTTGAAACTTAAAACAATAGCAAGACAAATAAGCTAAAAGTATGACAGTTTATAAAAAAAAGTCCCTTTAGGCTATTTATTAAAACAAGGAATCTCCAAAAAGCTAAATACGCTAAGCTATGAACAAAATAATCCATAACTACTTCTTAACCCATACCTCTAATAAGCTAATTATAAACTGAGAAAATAAGCATAAGAAAGAATAAGCTATAAGCTAAAAATCCTAAAAAACTCTTATACTAAAACTGCTAACAAACAGACAAACAACAACTTTTGAGCTTAATTTTAGATAAGCAAAAAGAACCATTTAAAAACCAACTTATACAGCTTAATAGAACACTTGGCAATAAGCTTTTTAAACCTATTAAAACAAAATACATTTTGAAATTCAAATAAGCTCTGAAAAAGTTAAGTGAAAAAGCTACTTATGCTGATTTTTTTATGTTTTTGGTTTCTTAATGAAAAGACTAATTAAGCTAAAACCTAACCTTAATAAGCTATGAACTCTAAATATCAACCTAATAAGCTGGATTAAATAGAAATTAAGCTAGAAAACTAAAGCTATAAGCTGAAAATCACAAATAAGCTTTTTGGTAAGAACTGATTTACCAACGTCCCTTTATGCAACTCTTTGCTTATTTATTCATTAAGCTAAATGAACCTTATGTCCTAATGGCTTAAACCAACTAAACCTTTACCATAAAAACTTCTAAAAACAACTTTTGAAAAGTAATTGAAATTCAAATGCTAAAGAAAAACGCTAAATAAAATGCCTATGTACTTAGCATGAACTGAGTGATTTTTTATTTAAAAAGACCAATTGCCAACTTGAAGCTTAAAAACCGAATGGCTAAAATAAGCTGGGATTTGAAAAAATTAAATATCAAGCAAATTAATCTTTAACCTACAAACTACTTTGTATTCTAAATATTAAGACTTACAAATTTTTTTTACACCTCTGAAAATTAGAGATTGAAAAAGGTTTTTTGGTCCTATTTTTGTGCTGCAGAAGCAGTTGACATCAAAAACTCAAAATAGATGTAGCAAAGGACTTGGATTCTACTTCTATAAAACACCAAAACACAAGCTAGGTGAGCAATTTCAATAGCTTAAACAGACAAGGGCTTAAATTGCTAAGCTAAATGAACTAAGCCTAATAGGTTCAAATATAACTATAAACTAACTTTGATAAAACAGAATCAACTAACCAAGAAAATACATCCTACAGATCTTATAAACTAAATAATCGATTTTAAAAATTAAATTTAAGTGACAAAATGGCCGGACAACTGCAGTACTAACATCAAGTTTAGAACTACATGACCCAAACACCCCCTTATTTTCTTTAAATCCATTTTCAGTTTATGAAGATTAGATTTAAGGCTCAAAGTTCAACTACCAGATAACAAATAGCTTTTAACTAACCTAATGAACAGATTAAGCAAACAAATAAGCCAAAACTAAAAGCTATAATACTATGCTACTCTTTTTTAGTATCTTTGGCAGTTTTTATAAAATAACATGCAAACTAAGATCTAAGCTAATAAATAAACTTTATTAAGACATTTTTAAACAAAATAAAAAGCAGATTAAGCAGATTTTAACTATGATATACTAGTCACCTAAGCACAATTAAGCTAACAAAAACAGAAAAGCTAAGAAAATTGAAGATAGCAAAGAACATAAAAATTAAAAAAAGTAAATGTACCACCACCTCAGCTAAACATAGAAATTGCTTACAATAGAGCTAAAACATCTTAAGCTTATTCCAAATCCTAATACTAATCCTAACTCATCCTGACCTTCAGGAACTATTACTACTTGAATTCTATGGCCATGCCATCCAATCCGTTAAGAATTCAAAATATGATGACTTTTAGTAGCTTAAGAGTAGTATGCGCTTATGAACAGTTTATAGAGACTTTTGAAATATATAGGGCACAAATAGTTAAAATAGATTTTGCAAAATAAACTAACATTCATTAAATAAAAAGCTATACAAATGATTATGAAATTGAAGTTTACAAAGACTAAACAACAAAATTGAAATTACATTAAAATGAAAATTACAGTAAAGCGAATTAAAAACTAAGCAAAAACAAGCTCACTAAAAACTACTGACTAACTAGATAGATGATGTGAGTGAGCAAGGCTTGTATTTATAGGAGGAGATGGATGCTTCTTGGTCCTGAAGTTGGTTAAACGCTCCTCGATGAACCTTGATCGTCCATTCTTTCCAATCATTGGGATACTCTCTAGTAACCGAAGAGATCAAAATAGAGATCCACGGATTGCCCAGCGGCATCCCACATCTTTGGAGTAGCTGTGCTTCTTTTACACTAAGTTTAGTGAAAATGTTCCCATTTTGATGTGTTTGTTTGCAATCCCGCGTGTCATTCTTTGTCAGTCTTGACCAATAAGAGCTCTTAAGTGACGTTTTTGATGCTGAGCTGGGGCTTGGTGTTTAGAATCATTTAGGCCACGTTGGATTAAATGGGAGTGGGATTTTAACCCCTTTGATTCGAGCAGGGTAAAGTTGGGACGAATGTGAATAGTAAATTCACTTCGCGCCCCTTTTTTTCTTTTATATGATTTGTTTGACCCTATCTTTGAAAACGTTGACTTGGGCTCGGGTTTGTGTAAAAAGGGATTGGGCCGGGGAAATTTTTGGGCTTTGGTAAAGGTTTAATAAAACACATTTAACAACTGTTAGTTATGGACTAACGGTGTTAGGGTTTTGGGACTTTTAGTGAAATTGTCTTAACATTAAGGACATTTTTGGCATTTTGAAGGTTTTGTCTTTTTGTGGTTGACCAAGTTTGACCAAGGGTTGAATTTTGTTTACCATATGCTAAAAACTCCTGGCTCTTGTGCACTCTATCCGTTCGCGTGTTCGTGTTTGTCCGGTTTTGACCTTTTTCATGTGATTTTTGCAATATTCGTACCTACACATCACAAATGACAAAACAAGCAATATACAAGCATAATTTGCACAATTTGATCATTTTAGGGCCATTTTTGGTATAAAAAGGATATGTGATTTCTCACATATCATCCAACTTTTTCAAACATCAATCTCAAGTTTAGTTTTAAAACAAATGTGATTCTTAAAAGTTATATTATTTTAGCAAAATAATTTCCTTTTCAAAGAAGTTGTTTAATTAAAATATATTAATAGAGGATATCCAAAACTTAGAATGACCTCATCATCTTTCTTTCACTTACTTTTTTTAGTTGAATAGACGGCTGTTCACTGTTTTAGGTGTTAGATACGTGCTTTGCTGACTTTCATTAAATACAAAGTTTTGCAAACATATTGAAAAAAAAACCCTAAACATTCCCATAACTTTATAACCTCAAATGACAATTACAATTTCTCAAAGAAAAAATTTTAATTTCATCAATCATATAAATCACAACAAACCTTTTAACACCTCACTCTCACAAATTCATCAAGAACAAACAAAACACACACCTCAAACCAGATCAAATCATCAAAACCCTAACTATCCATTATGGCTGAATCATCATCACACAATCCATCTTCACCTAAAATCACTCCCAAAGAAGAACCTATCACTCTTGACAAACCCGAAAGCCCAAACCCTTTCTTACCTGCAAATCAGATTGAGTTCACCTTTGAAGAGATTGCCTTCACCACCAACAATAAAGTTGCACTACTATATCCCTCGCACCTAAACTCAAAATACTTTAGGGAGGTGTCAGACTTCATTCCAAATGCTCTTTATAGGAAGTATTTATCAGGGCCCCAACTCAATACAAAGAATATCTAAGTAAATTTTGGTGTACTACAAAGACCTTAGATGAATCTAAGATTTGGGTATCCACTCCTACAAGTGAAATTAGAGGAGACATAGGTATCAACACCTTTAGAAATGCTCTTAGGGCTCATTAGACTACCTTCTCAAGTTTTTGTATGTTTCTCCCTACCTCATAAACTAATTAGCGAGACCATAGTTTGCAAAGACAATAGGTTACAGTGAGGAGAGTGGGAGGCCAAGGGAACTTCTCAAAAAGAGTTGTCGTCTCTAAGTGTGGAGGCTACCGATGGACAAATCATTTAGTGTTTAGGTGGGAAAATAGGTGTCATGGACCAAATATCCAACAAGGATGCCACCATCTTGTATTGTTTGGCCAATGGGGTAAAGGTAGATTATGCTAAGCTAATATGGGAGGATATCATTCACAAACTAAGCAAGAAAACTAGGGAAAAGGTTGTTCCCTATCCTAGGTTTATATCCTTTCTACTGGAATACATGACGCCTGAATATGATAATGAAGAGTGTTGATCGGTTGACTGGAATTTTTCTTAACCTTTCAGTTGTAATGGGTTTGTGCCTTTAGATATTCTTAAAGCAACAATAAGAGAAACATTGATTTGAACACTTTTTATTATGCAGAACTAATTCATAATTGCTAAGAAGAACAATATTAAGAATCACTCAAATGAAACTTTTATTATAACCTGAATCTGCACTAGGTTTCAGATTATAAAGATTTGATTGCTACTTGATCACTATTGATATGAGTAGAACTATATTACTAACTTGCCTAGGGTTCCTTTTATAGACTAAGGAAACCCTAATGGGTTTTACAAAACACGTATAAAGATCATGCATATCCTTTCCTAAGATATCTCATGCATATCTAATAAACGGTACTAACTACTTTATACTAACGGTACTAACTATCTGATCAATACTAACATTTTGTACTGTCAGTACAAATTACAACTAGCAGTACTAACGGTACTAAGTCAGGAATGCATAATTCCCAACAATCCTCCCCTAAACATGATTGTTGAACTTGTTTAACTTCATGTTTCTTTAGTGTAAATATCTTGTAGACAAGGAGGATGTGTCCAAACACTTTGTCAAATCTTGATCTGATCTTTGATAATTTTGACATCTTCAGCTATACATTTTTATCAGCAACATATCTTCTCAGCAACACAACAACATCCAACTAAGTTGGCTTTGTAGTTTTTGGTAAACTACCAGCCATTAACAGATTTGATATTCCTTTACCAGTAGCCGTTTACTCTGGGATAGCCAGTTCTTTACAATGAAGAATTGGCTATCCCAGAGTAAACTATCAACTATCACCGGATTTGATTTGTCTTTACCAAAAGCCGTTTGCTTTTGGACTAGTCAATGCTTCATTGCCATAACATGGTGCACTAATAACCATATAGTTTTTAGCAAACTATCAGCTATCAACAGATTTGATTAGTCTTTACCAGGAACTGTTTGATCCTGGACTAGCCAACTCTTAACTGTGAAGCAAGGTGAGTTGAGAACCATATAATTTTTGGTAAATTGTCAACCATAAACGGATTTGAGAAGTCTTTACCAGAAGCCGTTTGCTTCTGGACTAGTCAATTCTTGATGTCTATTAGACATGGTAAATTGAAGACCATTTGTTGTGTGGTGGTTAGCCAACACCCAAACCCTTCTCACTTCCATTCACAGCATTACTCTTCATTAAGATGTTGCTTAATGTATCTTACCAAATGTAGTGCAGCAGTACTTTCCTCTTCAACCTCCAATCCCAAATCAAGCATTCTTTGCAACAATTCCTTGGAGAGAGGGTACCTTCTTTCAACTAGCATGTAGATGACTGTCCCATCCTTAAGCTCTAGTATGCAAACTCCACAAGCTTCATACAGTCTCCAACTAACAATCTCCCAATCTTGTTGATTGTTCTAGAAATCACCTTGATCATTTTCTTCTGTTGAGGATTCCATCATAATCTTCAAGTCTCCCCAAAGAATCAACTCAATTCCTTCTGGTGTGATTTCTGAGTACTGCTTCATCACCAAATCATATAAATGAAACAAATCCTGCCTATCAAAAATATGTAGTACCTCCATTAGATAGTTAAATGCCCTGAAGTGCCCATTAACTCTGTAGACAACAAGGTAATCCCCATCTGGTGATGAAACCTTGTGCAACTTAGAAACAAAAGATTTTGTCTCCATAATCTCACTATCTATGGTACTATCAAATGTAACAATCCTTAGACATTTTCTGTGTTCATCATCACTATCATCATCTGGTTGTGGTTTTGGCCTTTTCCTAGCAATCATCTTCACATAACCACTTTTCTTTTCTTTGTACCCTGCTCTGTTACTTCTTGTTCAGCAGGTACCTTTGCTGTGTCATCTTCCCTTGAAGTTTCATTAAAAACCCTCTTCTTTTTAGGGTCTTTAGATTCTTCATTCAACTCCTTAATCTGTCTCTCATCCTCAGCAGAACCAATAGCAATAAAATCTTTATCAGACCTTTTAACCTTTTTATACAAAACTTGTATTTCTTCAAAGTTCTTGTTCTTCAAATCAGCATGCTTTTTTCCTCCTACATGCTTCAGATAGGTCATCATTTAGTTTCTTAGCTGAGTTCTTGTTGGTGGTCTGCTTCTGATTGCAGTAGCTCTTTGTTGAGAAAGGAACCTTCTTTGAGCAGCAATAGTATCATAAAGAAATTTGGCTTTCTCTTTAACTGTAAACATTTCTCTTTCTTCCTCTTGAAGCCTAGCAGCTAGAAGTCTACCAGCTTCAATTCTAGCCTGAATATCATCCAAATCTTGTATAAGAGCAGCCTTTGTAGCTTCTTCCTCAGCTAACTTTTTCATCTCCTCTTCTGCTTCCCAATCCTCTTGCACTTTTCTGGCTACTTCTTCATCCTTAGTAAGCTGATCAAACTTTCTTTCAACTTCATCAACTCCCTTTGACTCAGCATCTGACTCAGCTTCTTCCTTAAGTACTTTCTTATCTTTGTCTTTAGGATTAATTTTAGGAAGAGGCTTCAATGTAAGTACTAATCTTGTTGATGTAGCCTTTGGTCTATCTGAATCTTCAGCATCTTTGATCTCAACACCTTTTTGTTTAGCCTTATTTTGGCTCATAGATACCAAAAACTCAGCAATGGTCTCATCATCCCTAAAAACAGTTGTAGGAGCAGTACTTTCATCTGAAGTTCCATCTTTTGGCTTAGCAGTACCTTCATCAAGCTTGTCGGTACTAACTTCTACTTCTTTTGGCTTAGCGATACTAACTTCAGGCTTGTCAGTACTAACTTTTGACTTGTCAGTACCTTTATCTGGCTTGACGGTACTAACTTCTACTTTAGTACTAACTCCCTTTTGTGTACTTTCCTTCTATTCAAGCACCACAAAGCTTGTCCTCCCCTCATCTTGAGCATCCTCAGACTCCATGTAGTCCATTGCATCATCCACAATATCATCAAAATCATCAAAAGTTGGATCTTTATGCACTGTAGGTTCAACTTTGGCATGTTTCCTCCCCTGTTTAGATACAGACTCCTTTTGCATCCACTTTGTCTTCAATGATTTCTTTCCTGCCAATCTTTACTTCATGGATACACTCTTCATCCAAGCTTTGTGATGTGTGATAACAGGTTTGGCTTTCTTCTTAAGCTTCTTGATCTGTTCCTTCAAGTGTTTAGTTTCTTTGGCTTGATCTGTGACATGTTTACATAAAGACACACAAAGATCATATACACTTTGGAGTGTTAAGCCATCCTCATTTCCTGATAAGGATCTATCACTAGATGACTGACCTCCATGATTCCCACCAGAACCCTCTGTAATGGAATCAAGAATAGTAGGTGAAGGTATGGGAGATGGGTCAGGCTATGTCTCATGTTGCTCTGCACTTAGGTGAGGAGGAGAGGGTGTGGGTTGAGGTTTAGATTGTCTTTCTAAAGCTTTACCCTCATCCTCAGTTGGTTGAACCAACATAGATTCAAACAAATGTGTGACATTCCCTGAAAAATGTTTTCCCTTTTTAACCATAAAAGAGAAAACTTTACTAGTCAAAGCATTAATAGGGAAATGGTCTAAAGGCATAGGTACATTCTTTAGCTGTTTATCCAAAAAGACTAAAATAAATCTTAGATACATAACAAACTTTTTCTTTGCATCCAAGTGTCTCATCATACCATTAAGAATTAATTTAGAAAAATTATATTTCTGATTAGTGGCTAAGCAAATCACAACTGTGGCAATATTAGTGGGAATTTGATCCCAAGAAGTACTTTTAGAACTAATGCAGTGACTCATAGTATGAAAAAGAAATCTCCACTGGGGTGAAAACAAAGCTTTGTTAAAAGTTAAAACAGTTAGGTCCCCCTCATACCCCATTAGCTTAATAACATCAAATATAGCCTGATTATGCATAAAATCTATCCCATCAGCATCATCAAAAAGAAGATCACTTCTTATTGATGCATCTAAGATAGTTACAGGCTTGCTAGCTACTTTGGTAGTAATATACCTAACATTGTTGATTATTTTGGATTTAGCAGACATCCAAAATTGTTCAACAAATGTAGTAGAGACAACATGACTTACAGTGAGAGCATAGTGAATTGAGCTACGTATGAGGAAGTCTATGATCTCATAAAATTCAGCATTCCCATCAGTCTTTTCTAATTAAGCGACCATGTTGTGCTTAGGACAGGATTCAAGAGTTGCCATAATCGATGAATTGATTGTTGTCGGTGATAAAAGATTAGAGTTGTTAAATGAGAGCGATTAAGAGATATTAGGTAAAGAAAGTGTGCAATTCAGATGGGTTTATATAGGTTGAGCAAACCCAAAAGCAAAGAAACCAGTACAATTTACACTTTAGACCCTTGGCGGTATTTTCTCCAACGACTTTATAGCGATACTATCTGTGCCCAGCGGTACTAACTTTGCACTATCGGTACTAACTTTTGTCAACCAAAGAATGAACAAGTCTAGCAACAAGAGTTCTTTAGTACCATCTATATCTCTTTCCAATGACTCTCTAAAACCCAAACAACTCCATGAAATTCACCACCCTGGTCAAATTGATTCTGCTTAAAATATTTCATACAAACTGTTCAACAAATCATCTTGCCTCCCCTCAATTATGGTTACAAATTTAACATCCCAATGCTAACCACCAAAAACTTAAATCTTATGACATTAAATCCTTTAGTGAGAAGGTTTGCAACATTAGAGTCTGTGTGAATCTTGATAATTTCTATTAGTCTTTTCTCATAGCAATCTCTTATAAA
>BQNB010069919.1:12315-28277 GCA_026074375.1 Tanacetum coccineum
ATAACTATACCTCTGGCATCTCTTTTGTTCTTCAGAATCCATTTTGTCCCAATAGTAATTTTTCCATCTGGTAGAGGGACAAGCTTCCATACTTCCTGATTAACAAACTGTTGCATCTCCTCTTGCATAGCTTCAATCCAAGCAGGATCATTAAGAGCTTGTGCAACACTGCTTGGTTCAAGTTGTGATAGAAAACAAGCAAACAAACAATGTAAATAGTCTGTGTGATTGTTCCGTTGTTGATTATGAACATAGCTAACAAAAGCACTTGCACCAAATTTAGACTTCTTCAATGTACCTCTTGTCTGAACAGGTGAAGTGAGATCCCCAAGTATCTGTGATTGAGGATGAATAGTGTTCACCCTCTTAGCAGGAACAGAGTCAACAACTATACTTGGTGCTAAGTTGGTGACAGTACCACCAAAATCATCATCATATGAAGAGGAGGAGAAAATGCCAGAGTCAGGATGGTGGTTTATGTTCCCCATGTCTGAATATGTGGACATGGAATTGGCAAGGTCAGATGGAGAGGGATATCTTAAAGAATGTTTACTTGAGCCCAAAGAGTGACCAGGGGGAAGTGATGGTACAGCAGTATGAACAGGTGGAAAGACAGGAGTAGATTGGTCAGTAGAACCATCAGTAACACCAACAGCAGAAACAACCTTACCAGCAGGAACCCTATTCCTACTGGTTGCAAGATCAGCTTGACTCAGATGCTTCTCAGCTGTAGCATTGGCTTCATAAGCTTGCTTTTGAAGCCTAGCAAGTTCCTCTGCATAATCTGAACTTCCCTCCACCATGTCAGAAGCTTCATTAACCTTTGTACCAGAAAAAGAGTTAGAAGGAAAAGAAGGAACAACTATGACTTGTTCATCACACTCCGAATCTGACTCAGCTTGTGTACCTGCATGTATGTTAGTATCTTGGGTACCTGCAGGTTGATTAGTTTTGAAACGAGTATAACCTAAAGAATCAGTCAAATAGTCAAGGTCAAAATACCACTCATGACCCAAACCCTGAACATTAGGTTTATCTTCAAGATATCTCAGATTAAGTGTTTCTTCTATCTTTTTGCTGGATAAATTGTAGACCCTATAAGCCTTACTATGAGCAGCATACCCAACAATAAAGCCTTCATCAGCTTTTCCCTCAAATTTTCCCAAGTGGTCACTGGTGTTAAGTATGGTCACAAGACACCCAAAAGGTTTAAGATGACTGATGTTGGGAACTTTCCCAGACACTAGTTCATAAGGTGTCTTGTTATGGGGTTTAGTCACTAGAACCCTGTTCAAAACATAACAAGCAGTACTAACTGCTTCTGTCCAAAACATGGTAGGCAACTTAGAGTCAGCAAGCATAGTTCTTGCTGCCTCTATGAGGGTTCTATTCTTTCTTTCAGCAACCCCATTTTGTTGTGGGGTTCTGGCATTACTGTAATCCCTTCTAATCCCCTTTGACCCACAGAGTTCAATTAATTTAGAATTTTTAAACTCTGTCCCATTGTCACACCTTATGGCTTTAACCTTTTTAGTTAACTGGTTTTCAATAAAAGTAATAAAGTCCTTAAGGATACCATATGTTTCATCCTTAGTCCCCAAAAAGAAAACCCAAGTAAACCTGCTAAAGTCATCTGTAACCACCAAGGAGTAGTACTTGTGATCAATGCTTCTGATGGAAGTAGGACCAAAAAGGTCCATGTGAAGTAACTGGAGAGGAGCAGAAATGGTGCTCACAGCAGTGATGGCCTTGTAAGAAGCCTTGTGTTGCTTTCCTTTGTTGCAGGCAACACAGTTGTGCTCATTTGTGAAGAGTTTGGAGGGTAGCCCATTGACTAATCCATGCTTTGCCAGCTTGTTCATGTTTTTGAAGTTCACATGAGCCATCCTTCTATGCCATTTGGTAGACTCAACTAAGGATGCTTTGGCCAGCAAACAGGTGACATCTCTTTCAGGTTTGATGTCAGACAAATTGAAGCAGTAGGTTAGAGATTGTACCTTCTTGGAACTCTAAGAACAACCACCTGACTATTCCTCAGGTGGTTCTGGAACTCCTTAGAGAGAACAAGACACTCTTTATCCGTGAAAAGGACTTTGTTCTTGGTATCACAAATTTGTGAAACAGAGAACAAGTTAAAGTTTTGAAGCTCTTCCACATTAATAAAACATCTCAAGTTCAATTTGGAATTCCTATATAGTGCTTTTCTAGTGATTTTGCCATCTCCACCTCCAAAAGTCACAAGTACCTCCTACAATCTTCACAAAGTCATCCAATTTCTCCTTATTGCCTGTCATGCTTCTGGAACAACCAACTATCTATAATCTCCTAATCTCTATTCTTATGAGGATTTTGCCTACAATTACAATTACATACACACATTAGTATACATGAGAGCCAAGTCGATGTACTGTTGGGCCTGCTTCGTGGATCATTTAAGAGTTTTAAACATGTAGATTGATGAGATCCACCATTATTCTTGGATCCCCATTGCATATTTGCCTTTGAATATCAAGAACAACTGTTGAGGCCTTAACAGCAGTTCCCCATCTTCCCTCATCCATATACATTTGGTGATAATAGCCAGGCCTACTAAAGTGTTGAAAATAATGGCTTGACGGTCTGGTCAATGGTCGAGCAGCATGATTTTTCCAACCAGCAGAAAATGGTCTACCAGCAGGAACAGAGGTTGGTCTATTTCTACTACCAGCAGGAACAGATGTTGGTCTATTCCTACTACCAGCAGGAACAGATGTTGGTCTATTCCTACTACCAGCAGGAACAGATGCTGCTTTTGGTACAAATGAGGGAATATGTGTAACATTATTCCACAAAGGTTTATTATGAAATTTCAACTGTTTCTCATAAAAATCACAATCTTTAATCAAATGAAATTTACTACCACAAACAAACATGTTCTTAGAACCAAAAGACTTTCGTTTACAAAGACTCTACTGTTTTATTCACTCTTATTACTAAATTCCTAGGAGGTTGTTACATTTCCTTAAAAGAAAACTAGAATCATATTGGTGGAATTTGATTGTGGTCAGCAGCCTCTGACACTGTCTTTGAAGGTCAACTGAAATAGGGTGTAGAGGCTCAGGGTTCATTGTCTTGGAGCTTGAGGCTTGGACACTTGAAAATACACAGGATGCAAAGCCCTAGGTGGTCTCTGAGTATGGGGACTGTCAATGTTATCACAAAGAGACAAAGTCATTAGATTCAGACGTTAGGTTTAAAAATGATATTGGTCTTTGAACCATAAAGAAGGGGGGTCAACTTGTATCATCATGGTAGGGCTTGTTGGAAGGAGGCATGAATGTTCCTGTTATAGGAGGAGGAACAGCATTCATTCCAACAGCTTTGACAAACCTGTCATAGAGAGGTTTCTCTGCACCATCCTTAGGGGATGAGTCAAAGATGCTAGGGGCAGAGAGATCAAACACCTCATCTGATCCAAAAGTGTCTCCAAATCCTAAACCAAATTTTGATCTAGAGGACATGGAGCTATTGATCAGTTTGTCCAGGTTTTTGGAAGAGTCCTTCCATTTGTCAAATCTTGCATTAGACTCCTCAAGTTTAACCTTATCATTCAGTTTTTCAAGTTTAGCCTGTTCATTTAGTTTCTCAGTATATTTTAACATGTTTGTTGTGTTTTCTAAATTAGCAGTTAATATTCTAATTCTTTCTTCTAATGCTAGCTGATTACTTTGGTACCATCCCTTCTGTTGTTCTAAAGTTTGTAATGTACTTTTATATGCTTGAACCTGGATATAACACTCTTTGTATTGAACTTCTACATTGTCAAATTCCTTTTTAAGTTCAGCATATAGATGTTCACAACCAAAAGGACAAGTATGTACCTGAGAAGAGATACCCATAAGGGCAAATTCAGCAGCAGCATTAGAAACATCATCAGCAACATCACCAGTAGCACTACCAGCAGCATCATCCTCAGCTCCAGCAATCATCCCATATACTTGAGCAGCACCATTTTCCACATCTTCACCTTCATGGTCTGACCAGTTTAACATTGAATCAACAGACAACAAGGCCTTTGGTTCTTCTGACTTATCCAGCTCCTTAAGTTTGAATGAAGAGTACCTTGCTTTAGAATCCAACTGTTTCCCTGTACATTCCCTAGCAAAGTGACCCAACTCTGAGCATTTATAGCATTTGACCTTCTTCTTGTCAAACCTTGCAGCATCCTTGTTATTAAACTTCATCTTTCTCCCAGCTTTCTTTTCAAATCATATTCCTACAGAGAGATTGCCATTGCATTGATGTCTAATTCCTCCAAATCCAATTTCCCAATTTGATCAAATCTTCATAAGTGATCTGCTGTTGTGGTTCTCTTTCAGCAACAAAGGAAATGGAGAACATTTTTCATAAATCACATTGCTTAGAAGCAGCTAGGACTTGATGAAGCCAAGTGTAAAAGTGGTTTGAATGTGATTGTTCAAGGATATGTCATCTGTGAAATAGTGCTTGCAGCACTAATAAAGGATGAATGGGTAGGAGGGCAGATTAGTACCTATTGAATCATAAATTGAGCCACCCTTCACATCATATTTCGAGAGTCCCTAAGTTGTTGTGTAGTTCATCAAAGCTTATTAATCAAGACCAACCCTTTGTCTTTAAGAGTTGATGGCCATTGTTGGACCAAGTCGGTGGAAGTGCTTGTAGAAATTTCATGTTTAAATCTTCATTGTCTCGGCTTAGGCTTGCATCTGATTGAGTTGACTCTATATCTTCTGAAACTGTCATAGCCCCTATGCCAAAAACCCCTATGATTCAGATACACTAAATTCTAAAAAATCATAGCTTTAGCTTTGATCCTTCATTTTTCTTAAGACTCATATTACTCCAAATCTGGATTTGACAGCCAACCAAATATGCTTGCTTATTAGTTGGGTGAAAATCAGCCATATGATCCTCAGGAAGAGACTGAAGCAATATAGTTCTTGCTTTTGTCTCTCTTTGAACAGCAATGTGTTCTTCAACAGAAACAGGAGGAAGAATCATAATATTTCCTTTTGGATCTCTTCCTGTCCTTTTCCTGCTGTTTCCATTTAGAACAATGTTCCACAAGTTGTGATCACTGTTCATGATCTAATACTCCATCTTCATGGCCCACGTCTCATATTCTTCCTTCTTTAAGTAAGGAAATTTGGCATTATTGTTTGAGACAGTGGTTGTGTGATATTGTTGGAGTTGCTGAGACTGGGTGGTTTGTGAGGTTTGAGGGTGATTTGGAGACTCAAAAACTGGTTCAGAAGTTGACGCAGAGAACACAGGTTCAGTTGTTGATGGGAAAGTAAATGTAGATACTGATGGTGATGGCATAGGGTATGTTTGTGATGGATTTTGTGAAGTCATTGTGAAGTTTTTATGAGTAATAAAAGTAAAGTTTCTTTAACAGAGGCTCTCTCCAGGCTCTGATACCACTTGTAGGTCCAGCCCTAGATAGATCTTTACGCCTGTTGAGGTTGTAGAGCACTTATGTAATCACAAGCAACTCTAAGAGAGACTCTAACAAATAAAACTATTGTTTACGCGGAATATAAACAACAGAGTTAAAGAATTACTAAAAACAACGATCCTCTATGGATCTTTTCTATTGATAATGAAAGTGTTTTTCTGATTGATTGTTTCATCAATCACCATAGGTTTCTTAAATACACATGAAACCCTAACTACTTGTTTCCTTAGGACTCGCTAAAAGCTAAAGTGATAAGTGTTATCACTTCCCAGGATATCTCATGCATATCCCTATCACTAACTAACTTTAACTGAAACCCGAAGTAGTAAGCATAATACTACTAGGACTAATATTGTACTACCAGCAGGAATAACATTTGTTCTGCCAGCATTAACTATAACATTATCCTTACCAGTAGGAACTACATACCTACCAGCAGGAATAACTTTACTCTACCAGTAGGAACTACATACCTACTAGTAGTAACTATCTATTACAAACTTCCTAACATTCTGCCAATTTCAAAACCTTACATCACTTCCTATACAAACACAAGGGTTAAACTTGCCATTACCCCAAAGTTTAAAAATGTTTACCCGTTTTCAGTTATAAAAAAGGCGCCAAGTTAAAACACCATTCATTTATCCCCTCCGTTTCACCATCAGTCAAAAACAAAGTGCTTCTCAAAATTAAAGGGTACGGAAGACAATTCAAGTGGTTCATATCATGATGGCAGGGTCAAATCAGTAATCTCAAGAGCTCCTATTGGTTCACTAAAGTAAGGGTGCCACGTGGCTATGAAGAAAGCACAAGGAGTGACGGGTTTTTACTTTATTATCACTCACACAACTAGCACAAGCTGTCAAATTAAAAGAATGACAGCTTGGCAATCCATGTGAGTATAATTTGATCTAACAGATGAGATTATAGATCCAGTCATTGGGAAAATGGATGGTGATGATTGATTGGAGCGTGCAGAGCAAAGGAAGACTAGAAGCTTCAGCTTGGGCCTATAAATACCCTCACTATCACACACACATCGAGTAGTTAGTAGCTTTTAGTTTTAGCTTAATTTTTAATTTTAGTTAAATTCCTTTAAAACTTTGTAATTCTTCTTTTAAAAGCATTGTAATCAAGTTTTATTGATTATGTAAAAATTTAGTTTTTAATAGTCTCTCATAAGCTCTTTGTTTTTCATAAGCTCACTTTTCCTAATTAAATGCTAAGCTAAATATCATCAAGCTTATCTGAATAAAGCTTCTTATTAGTCTCTAAGCTAATAATTGAGCTCAATCTTACCTTAATCATACCTTAATCTTAAAATCAGCTAATAACCTTATCACCTTTGCTTAATTGGATTTTAGCTATTGAAGGGAAGGCAATGTGGAAGGATCCCGTATGGACTTATACTAGTTATCCATTTGGATAGCTCGAGCATTTTGTAGCTGATAATTTGAAATTAATGCTTCTGTTAAGCTGAAGCAATTGGTAAGTTCCATGTTAAATCCTTGTTCTTTATTTCCTGTTTAATATAGCTTAGTGTTAACTAGTTGCTACTTAAATTGGTTAAAACTGCTTATTTTCTAGCTTATTGTGCTTTTTTGTTGTTAAGTTGTGTTATTAATCTTGATTTGTTCAATTATCTTTAGGTTAATTGATTGTCGATCTTTGTTTCTCAATTCCTATATGTCTAAAAATTTATAAAAAGACAAAAAATATAGTAGGCATAGTTTTTAAATCTTTTGATTCTAGATTAATTCAGTTATTGATTATGCTTGGGTAGGCGTTGTATATAAGCTCATTAATATCTTGTATCCAATGTTTAGTTAAGTGTATTTTAATTTTAAAAGCTTTTTTGAAATCTGTCAAACAACATTAAGGGGTGTTTGGGATTATTGCACTTGACCTCTAAAATGTCAAAAATGACTTGTGTTCATTTCTTAGGGACTGTTTTAATCTTTACTTGTAATCATTAGGAAAGGAGTTTTGAGAATTTAGATCTTAAAATTGAACAAGTTATGGCTTAATTTGCATGTCTCAGCACCAGGGTACTTTTACCCTTTCTTTTTGCTTGTGAAAATTTGATCTAAGCTTTCCAAGGCTTATCTATTGCTTTGATTTAAGTTTATACACTCATAGTGAGTTTTGTTTAAGTGACGTTAGTAACCACAGGTTTACTGCATTTTTGTTTTGAACTCTTGCAAGTGCATCGTTAGGAACCTTAGCAGTTCTACTACTTATCTTTTGGATCAACATTTAGGTCAGCTAAGTTGGTTTTATAGTTTCTTAAAAATCAGTTAGGTTTATAGAATTTACATAGCTTGATATAATTACGGGTCCTTGCTTTTTAGTTTCTAGTTTAATTACTTAGCTTAATTTGCTTTCAAAAGTCATTAAAAATCTCAAAAAGACCAAAAACAGTAGCAGTTAAGAGTTAGTTTTAAAATTTTGATTTCTAGCATGTAGGTTGTGTTTTTATGATTTGGATTTATAGCCTTTTAGTAGTTAAATAAGTTTTCAAAATCTAGGGTTCTGAATTAGCTTATTAAGTTCTTTAGCTTAAGTGGATTTTGTGTTTTATAAGTTTCTTTTTGAGTTTGTAGGATTGATCTTAATTTTCAGATAGGGTAAAGTGTTTGTAGCTTTAGAAGCTTTTCATTTCTAGCTTGTAGACATCATAAGCTACTCAGAACACTTTTTGCTTTTTCATTTGAGCTTAAAATGAGCTTTGTGCATACATTTTAGTAAAAATAAGTAATTCCAATGGCAAAAGCCCACTTACTGATACAGCTTTTTGATAAGCTCTTTTTGAGCTTAATATTTATTTTCAGCTTGTGTTTTCTTTATTAAAAGTGCTTTAAAAAGTGTCTTCTTTAAGTTTTAGTATTTAGTTTTTGCAAAAAGTTAAAATATAAAAAATAACAAAAAGGGGTGTGTTGCCAGACTAGAACCCAAGACCTCTTGCACACAACACACACGACTTACCACCATGCTTCATTAGCTCATCCATTAGCCTTTCCCCACATTTAACACTTGTAGTCATTTTCCTTTTAAGCTCTTTATAATAAGCCGTAGCTAAATAAGCCGTTTTCACAGCTTATATGATAAGCTGAGTTGTTTCTTTTAATTTTCTAGTAATCTTTGTTACATTTTAGATTTTTCTTGAATTTTTCGTAATTTTCCATCAATTAGTTTATTTTTACTAGTTTTTCGAAAGTTTAAATCTTAGAAAATACATAAAAAATAGAAAAAGTTTCAGAAAATTACAAAAAAATAGTTTTTAGTTTTATAAAAATTACTTTTAGGTTTACATTCAGTAAAATCATTTTTACACCTTTTAGATTTTAATTTTCATTTTTGAGCTTTTATTTTTAATTTTAAAAATAGGATTTTAATTTTAAAAATAGTTAAAAATAGTTTTCTATGTTTTTATGTTATTTTAGACTTTTCTAAGTTTAAAAATCATTTTTCTAATTTTTTAGGACTTAATTTGCTATTTTTTAGGATTTAATTAGATTAAATTAGTTTTTAAATCATAATAAATTCAAAAATAATAAAAAAAATGTTTTTCTTTTTCTTAAAATTTTCTTTTGTCCTATTTTAGGTTTAGAAATTTAGTTTGCATTTTTAGGGGTTAAACTTAGTGTATTTGCTTATTTGTCGCATTTTATTTGCTCTCGTTAATTAGTTTAAGTGTTTAATTGCTTTTAATTGTTCATCTTAATTGTTGCTTTTATTTAGTAGTTATAGAAAATCAAAAATATCTTTTCTCTCATTCAAATCATAATCCGAGCTAAAACGTGGTTTCAATTTCACAAGTCGTTGGGGAAACGACCAGGGAAATCATACTTTCCGGAAAACATACGTATATTATATATTATATATATCTTTTAGAGTGAGCTTTTCTTGAAGAAAACTTAGGGAAAGCTCTTAATTGCTCTTTTGGAATATTATTGTATATTTTATTGTGTATTAAATTTTTGGCGCCGCTGCCGGGGACTTGTGTTAAAGATTCCGTCGTTTACGTTTGTTGATTTTGGTTTGAAGATCCTTTCGTCCTCGAAAGTTTCATTTTTGTTAAATATTTCAAAAATCCAAAAAAAAATATAAAAAGTAAAAAAATATTTTCTTTTTCTTTTTAGTATAGTTATCATATTAAAAAATAATAATAAAAAAATAAAAATAAAAAATTGTCCTTAAAAAATAAATAAAATACACAAAGTTGGTAAACGAACACCAACATATAATACCTTCAATTGAGGTATTATCATAAATAAGTTCCGGTGAACTTGAAAAGTTCCCAAATCGAACCAAAGATTTTAAAACTTGTCATTTGTGTCACTTACGAGGTACGGCTCATCTTAAAAAGCAATTTTTAAGAGTTACCGTAAAGTAAGTTGATTATTTGGTTTGTTTTAAAGTTGTCTTCCGTATTTTGCTTGTTCGGACTATTCTTTTTATTGTTTCCATTTTTGGATATTCTTTTTTTTGCATTATTTGTCTGTATTACTGTTCTTGCCCATCCGAGCATTTTCTCGTTGGTACCTCTGTAGCTTTTGTTGTTTTCATACTTGGCTGTTTTTTTCCCCTTTAATTCTGTCGCGGTGAGTGTTTATGATAGTCAAGTTTTTATCAGTTCATATTGTAATTTTAATTTCCAGTAGGCTTTATAACATTATCAACTTTATTCTCCGTCTTGAATCGTTGTTTTTGGTTTGCTTAGTTTTTGTAGAGGATTTTTGTTCTTTATAGCTTTATGCTATTTTTCGTTCGGCTCCTTGGTGGGTTTGAGTGTTTTATTTTCTCTTGTTTGTTTTTATTTTTCTAGGATTTTTGAGATTCTTTTGTTAACTGGCGTTTGATGTATCGTTTAAAATATATTGTAATTAATTAAAAAAAACAAATATTCAAAAATCCAAAAATAAAAATTAGAGTAATTGTTGTTTACTTTTTAATTTCTTTATTCCTAGTGCATGCGCACTCGTTCTCAAGCTCGTAATCGAAATCGTCGACAACAACAATTAACAACAGTTATTGTTGAGGAACCTGAGTTTCCAATGGCCGACAATGTACTTGGCTCAAATGCTACAAGCTACCATCGAGGGATTATACGAAGGATGCAAATTGTTGTTCCACCGATAATGCAAACACTTTTGGAGCTTAAAACAAACTTTGATTAATCTTTCTTCAAGGTAATCAATTTTACGGGGTATTAAAATGACCTCATAATCATCTTTGATTTTTCAACAAAGTCACTTCTACGTTTTAGGACTTCCCGAGTTTCCGAAACACGTGATTAAGCTTTTGTTCTCTCGAAGGTGAAGCCGGCTTGGCTAGATAATGGAACCACCTCAATCGATTCTAACGTGGGATGATCTTGTCTCGAAATCATAAACCCAAGTTTTTCCCACCTTCGAGAAAACAACTTACCTTAGAAATGAAATCACCCCTTTCTACCAAAAATCAGAATGAAACTTTCAACGAGCTTGGGAACGTTTTCAAAAGGACTTCTTCGTCATTGTTCCTCATCATGGTTTCTCAGAATCTAACATCAACTTGATAGTTTATTATTTCTTTGAATACCAATGATCAAGATGTTTAGATTCCGCCGCGGGTGAAATTTTCCTAGATAAGATGCTCGTGATGGTTTAGCCCCCCCCATTTATCGAGAGTAATATCCATAGGTTATTATTCATGAAGCCATTGCCAATTGAATCCAAGAGCGAGTACGAAATGCTCATCTTTCTACTTCTACCCTTTAATTCTTGTGAATTTCAACAACTCGCCGCTTCTCTTGAAGATAACAATGCGATATTCGAATGAGACGTTTAGAAAAGAGATGATTTAGTGGAAAAGAATTGTTACGACAATCCTGCTACCGTCAAAGCAGTCGAGGAAGTTTATGTCACCTGTGGTTCAAACCATAATTTCAACAATTGTCCGTTAACAAGAAATGAATTTCCCATTTTTCATGATAACATTCATCAATTCCAACAAACCGCCGCGGTTGGCAACTTTGTTAAAGAAGACATCCTCCTAATTAGCAAATCAGATGAGACAACCCGGTTTTAATCAACCTAAATGTTCCAAATGAACCAAGGAACCAAGCGATATAGTAACAAATTTCATTTGAATCAAAACCGTTGGAACAACATTTCAATCAAACCATCAAAACAAACAAGGGGTCAAGTTTTTCAACCACCAACACAATCAACCACCGGTTTACCAAGTTCACCATATCAAGCCCTACCGCCTCAAATCAATAGGTGTTCTCGAAATTGGAATTTTGAAAAATTACGTCAAGGGCCAAACGATGCGGTGTTGAAGAATGTTCAAAATGAAGGCTAAAATTTGCAAAATCAAATGGCTAATGTTACGAGTTTGTTGACAAGTCTTTGTCATAATTTCAAAAATTCCGCCTCTACTTCGAATTCAGGAACTCTTCCAAGTCAAACCGTAACTAACCCTCGTCAGCAAATTAATGCTATCACCACAAGGAGCGGTAAAACTTTGGAAGGACCTTCGACTCCTCTTGTTCCTACACCCATTGTTTCAAATACTCAAAAAGAACCCAAAACAAACCTGGAGACGTCAACGGAAAAAGTACAAAATCCAAATTTGGACAATACCGCACATGTCCCACCACCGGAGGAAGAAGAATCCATTTTCATTTAAATTCCGTAAAACAAAAGCAAAGAAACCGTTTAATGTTGAAATTAAGATCTTAATTATCGAGACCCTAATTTGTATAATATAAAACTTCCATACCCCGAGAGGATGAAAGTGAGAGAGAACGATAAACCCAGTGCTCAACATAGCCGGTTCTTGAAGATGTTCAAACAACTCCGTTTAGAGATTGGATTGAAAGATGCTCTCGTCGAAATGCCGAAGTTCAACAAATGGTTAAGCTCGTTGCTAAGGAACAAAGAGAAACTCGAGGAGATCGCCATTACAACCGTGAATGCTGAATGTTCTGCCATCATCATGAACAAAGTTCCCGAGAAGCTCGAAGATCCAGGAAAATTTCTTATCCCGTGTGCTTTACAGGAGCTTGATAGGACTAGTGCTTTAGCCTAGGGGGGGGGGAAATTTCCGGAGCGGCATTAACCTTTTTACCTATTCTATCTACAAGAATCTTGGGCTTGAAGCTTCTTACTCCTACTCAATGACACTTCAAGCTTGCAAATCGTTCAATTACTCACCATATGGGCATAGCCGAGATGTTGTAGTTAGAGTTGATTGTCACTTTTCTTGCGGATTTGGGGTGGTTAATTTTAGAACCCGGACAAGAGTGCCTATTATTTTAGGAAGACCTTTCCTTCGCACCGCGAAAGCTCTCATTGATTTGTATGAAGAAACTTTGACTTTAAGAGTAGGAAAGGAAGAACTTGTTTACTATGTCGTTAAATCTGAGAAAAACAAGGATAAGATTTTGTTCAGCATTTTTCATCGATTTTCGAAATCGATCCGTTAACCCCACACCCCCCACCACCCCCCCCCCCCCCCCCCCCCCCCCCCCCCCCCCCCCCCCCCCCCCCCCCCCCCCCCCCCAAACCCCCCCCCCCCCCCCCCCCCCCCCCCCCCCCCCCCACCCACAAAAAAAAAACCCCCCCCCCCCCCACCATAATCCCACCCACACACCCCCCCCCCCCCCACCCCCCCCCACCCCCCCCCCCAACAAACACACACACAACCCACACCCACCAAAAACCCCCCCCCCCCCCCCCCCCCCCCCCCCCATAACAACACACAAACCCCACCCCCAAAACAACCCCCCCCCCCCCCCCCCCCCCCCCCCCCCCCCCCCCACCACCCCCCCCCCCATACCCACCCACACCACCCCCCACCCCCCTAAACCCCCCCCACCCCCCCCCCACCACCCCCCCCCCCCCCCCCCCCCCCCCCCCCCCCCCCCCCCCCCCCCCCCCCCCCCCCCCCCCCCCCCCCCCCCCCCCCCCCCCCCCCCCCCCCCCCCCCCCCCCCCCCCCCCCCCCCCCCCCCCCCACCACCCCCCCCAAACCCCCCCCCCCCCCCCCCCCCCCCCCCCCCCACCACACACACAACACCAACCACACAACAACACCACACACCCAACAAAAAAAAAAAACCCCCCCCATAGTGCCTATTATTCTAGGAAGACCTTTCCTTTGCACTGCAAAAGCTCTCATTGATTTATATAAAGAAAAATTAACTTTAAGAGTAGGAAAAGACGAACTTGTTTACTATTCTGATAAATCTGAGAAAAACAAGGAAAAGAATTTTGTTCACGCCATTTCTATCATCGATTTTTTGAAAGACGATCCGTTTAGTGGCAGTACCACTAATACTCTCCCTCCTAATTCTTCTCCGATGAAGACTAGTGATAATTTAGAGAAGTTCGCCGATGAACTTGCTCCTCTTGATTCGTTACCACCGGGTAATGATGATTCGACTCTTAAGAAGGACTTACATGAAGAAAATTTTCAAGTTTACTCAAACCCTCTTTTTGAATTCGATGATGATTTCAAATCTAGCAACGTGAATCCTCTCTTTGAAGAAAACGGTAAGGATATCAAGATTAAGTCTTCTCCTTCCTTCACACTTACTTCACCGGAAGAAAGTGATTCGATTCCACCAGGAATTAATCTTACCTTCCCTCCCACTCTTAAAGTTTCAAGAAGCAATCCTACTTCCCCTACTCTCACCGGAGAGAAGGTTTGTTCATGGAAGACGCCGATGTTTTTCTCATTGGTCCGATTTGTATGGAAAATGATGACTCGAATTGCGATTAGGAAGAAGATAATTTGTCTCTTGGCAACTTACTTACATGAAAAACCAAAACCTCATCCTCAAGAAGTTGAAGAAATCAAGGAAAAAGAAGATGAAATTTCAAGTGATGTTCCAATCCATACCATTGTCATGCTAATTAGAATCACTTTTGATAATCCAATTGATTTTAATGATCATTTTTCCAAACCAAAGGATTTAAAAAAGGACTTAGCCATTTCATTTGACTCCACCGAAACAAGTATTTTACCACCTCCGGTGTTAGATTCCGACTCGCCCTTCATTGAGGAGTTGTCGGCTAGTATTACCTTGAATTCTCTCGGAAACGAGGACAAAGTATTCAAACTAGGTATACTAGTTTATCATGCCAATCATGATAAAAATCTTATAACATTGGAGGAGAATTTAAAAGAGAACATTTCCTCTGGGACTCTATTAGTTTTCAAAGAACCTTTATTTCTTTTACCTCCGCCAGAACCACCAGATGAATGTTTGATGAATGTTGTGCTTAATTTCTACCAAAGCAAGAAGACGTTATCCTTAAATGCTGAAGATGTAAATTCCTTCACATTTATCATTTGGACTTTTCTTCCATATTTCACTTACACCGAGGAATCACCTTTGATTTTCTCCTTTAGGAGTGAGAATTTTGTTTTTGACCCCGGCATCATCACGTTTCATAATCCAGTGGCAGTTTCAATGAAAGTTTCTCGTTCTAAGTATTGCTTTCCCTAAGGACGAATCAATTCAGGGATCGAGTCGAGCTTGCGACTCGGTGACCAAAAACAAGCCGCTTCATGGGAGTTCACCCCATGCTTATCCTTTCTATTTTTTCTCTATTTTCTATTATTTAATGTGTTGTGTTGAGAGAGGCTTGTCCTCTTCCGATTTCTCGTTGTTTGTTTTTCGTTGTTTGTTGTGATTTTTGTGCAGGATTAACCCAACAATTTCTAAAGACTCTCATGTCCGGTGTTGTATCTCGTTTCACTCGAGTTCCTCATCCTTTGTGTGAAATTTGTTTGGGGAGATCCAATATCCTTTCATCTTATCGATTCACGTTATCTTTGCATAATTCATAAACGGCTTAGATTTTCGTAGAACTTGACTTTAAACATTGAGGACAATGTTTCGTTTTAGTTTGGGGAAGGGAATCTATCGATTTGATGTTACCTGCTTATTGTTTTGTTCTCACGTACCCGTTTTCCCACGAAAATAGCAAAAAATTTAAATTTTTAGTCAAAAATATAAAAATATAAAAAAAATGTTAAGACACGAATGTAGGTTTTCCGTTGGTAAGAATAAGAAGTAATTTTTGACCCGATCGTACGTGTTGAGTGCTAGCTTTCTCCCTTAACAATTAATGATGATAGTTTGTGCTAGTCTCATGTAGACTTTAAACATGCTAGACTTGAAATCGTTAGTAAATGAAGACTTGTGCTAATCTCAAGTAGATTTTAAATATGCCAAGTTGGACTTTATATAGGCTAAGTATTTGCTAATTTCTTTTGCGAAGAACGAGAAATGATAGTGTTATTTATAAGTCATGACATTAAACGTAGAATAGTTGGTTTTCTTTCAAGCTCATAAGTATTAATTGTGGCTTTTTCTCTCATTAGCTTGTTTCACCTCTATATATAATGTTTAATAAATAGAGTTGTGCGGTTTTTTGGTTAATAATTAGCTAATAGAAGTTTTCTTTAGTCCTTTGTGATTAGGA
>BQNB010069920.1:0-33320 GCA_026074375.1 Tanacetum coccineum
GAACCAACATCATAAGATAAGAAAACTTAAGCAACACAATATAATAAGATATGAATAAGCTATAAGCTATAAGCTATAAGCTAAAAGCTTAAATTCTAAAATATCAAGTATTTTGAAATAGAAAAGCTAAAAGCTAGTAGATCTAGACTAATAATCTAATTTTAAACTTTTATAAAAACTAGATCTATTTGAAAATGAAACTACAATAAAACTAATAAGCTAATGAGCAATTCGAATAAGCTAATAAAAATCTTATTCGAAAACTACACAATAAGGAATAAGCTTAAATAAGCTAGATCTATACTCCTAAAAGCTTTGAATCGACTAAACTAAATAAGCTTAACCGAATATAAAAGCTAGGAGAGAAAAGCAATAGAAATAAGCAATAAGCATCGCTTATTCGAAAATAAAGAAACTTATTTGATTATGTGAAATTAAGCTATGAGAGCAATAAGCCAAAACTAGCTTCAAAGTAAGCTTAAAAAGAAAAGAAAAGAAAATAGAAGATTGAAAAAAGAATAAGCTCAAGTCACTTCCACCACAAACATCTTCATTAATAAGATAAACAGATTTGATTACAATAAGCTAGATAAGCTATAAAAGCTTTTACAATAATCCTAAAATAAGCTACACTATTCTACTCCTACTCCTAAAACTACACTACACTAATTATTTTGATCTAAAACTAATAATTCCAATGCACAGCTGCGTGCACTTTAAAAGCCAAAGAGTGGGAGGGTATTTTCATCCTTTCAATCGATCAACCAATAAAAGTCTAAGAAAGAGGGGCAAAAATGGAAATTCATGTGGGAAGGAACCTTCGTGGAAGCAACATTATTAATCCAATCATTGGCATGATAACAACCTTGTAACTGCCAGTGAATGGAGTCCAGATCCGCCATTAAGTAAGCTCCACGTGTCTATGCCAACACATATACTTATAGATCCACCAGTGAAAAGAGGGCACCTGTACATTTTCACGCGTCTTATGTATGCACACACTTTACTCGTTCTTTCCAAATCAAAAAAGAGAAGAAATAGAAGTGCCACGTGTCGCTTTTTGGAAGGTTGAAAGAAAATATAGTGGGTGAAAGTGGGTTTGCTTACTTGCCCATTTGATTTAATTTAGGGGCGTGACATTCAAACGCTTCCACATCACAAGTAGTATTTTGATATCACACTTATAAGTGTGGTCCGAATATACTTTCATTTCTTAGGCTGAAATACATTCTTATATCTTGGGCTGAGATTCAATCTTCATTTTCTTTTAGTTTGGGCTGGGCCGAATCATGACTTGGGATTAATAACAAGAGTCTTGAGGTTCAATATAGTATGGGTCGGTTCGACCCATATAAATGGTATCAGACCGACCCAATAAAAGATGAAAGCACCGTCGGACTCGAGTTTCCATGTTCTTTCCAATGGCATGCTCGAGAAATATTAACGACTTCGTCTTGATCTTGAAAAATGCGTAAACGTCTTCAAAACTTAACCGAAAGTCTCTGTTTTTGCTTCGTTTTCAATCACGTGTACTTGCAAGACATAAAAACACAAACCAAACATGTTTGCAATAATATTAAGGATATTTAATGTTTTTAATCCAATTAATAGTGTTTTACGGGTTAAAAATGATATGTGCTTAAGCACACATCAAGCTTATTATCCAAAACCTTTTGAACCTACTTTCCCATAGAATATAATTACCTTTCTCAAGCATTGGAGGTCTATCATTAGCTCCTGAGTCAACTAGAGTTTGTTAATTTGAAGTAGACATGTTGTATCAAATGATTACAATGCAAACTTGGATCGTTTTGGAGATAAAGTCTTGTAATCGTGAAGTTAACGAGCAATTACAACCTTATCTTGTATTATAATGAAGTAGCCTTGAAGAAACTAAACTTTGATTTGTTATGAACGACTAAGTAACACTTAAGATTTTATACGAAAGCAAAATTTTCAAGATTAGAATATACGAAACCTCTTAAACTGTGTTATGAAACCCAAATTATGAGATAGGAAACCTTTGAAACAGTGTTACAAAACCCAACGACTATGTTACGAAACCTCTAAAATAGTTTACGAAACCCCAAATCTGTGTTACAAAACCTCTTCCAATGAGATAAGAAACCTTCCAATATGAAGAACTGAATTATGAAACCTTCAGTTAGGAATGCTATGTTACGAAACCAAGTCTTACGAAACCTCAAGCTGTAATACAAAACCTCTATTACAAAACCTTCAGATCGTAAACTGGGATACAAAACCTTCACATATGAAACCTCTGATACGAAAGCTTGAAGTACGAAACCAAAACCAATCTTTTGATACGAAACCTCTTGTTTACGAAACCACAGTTATACGAAAGCTTCCACAGTCTATCAAACCAAACGGTTACCGAAAGCTCCAATTTACGAAACCTCCTTTTGTAAATTCCAAATTTCCTCTACTTTCATAAAATCCAAGGAGTCTCTTACTTTCATAAATTCTTAGCTACGAAACCTAATAAAAAACCTATCAATCTGATTTTAAGCATTTTAAAGTGATAATATCAATGTTATCTTTTCAAATTGATAAATTTCTATGTTACGAAAGCTATTTTAGTGTTATGAAAGCTTAACTATGTTACGAAAGCTAAAAAATCACTTACGTATGGCAGTTACGAAACCAAAACTATGATACGAAAGCTTAAAACTGAAATGCGAAAGTTATTTTTCTGCCTAAAAACAGTTACTGAAACCTATTTTTGGTATCAAATCCATATTTCCCCACTTAAAAAAGGTATCAAATCCATATTTTTTGATCAAATTCAATCTTAAACACGTATTTTTCGTAAACTAGATATTAAATCTATAATTTGATGATTACGAAAGCTATATTTATACGTTTTAAAATAAAAAACACATCAAATCATAAATCTAATCATGAATCATCCTTACGAAACCTACTATTCATCATTCTGAAACCTTCTTGATCGAAAATTCTCACGGTTAAGCTTGATTTGATTCATGAAATACATACTAGATCTCTCCCGACAATAGATACCACTTGTTATATGTCATGTTTGCTTAGTAATAATCATACGAAAGTGTTAGAATAGAGGAGAGGAGCTAGAGAGTATTTTTTTTTATCATTTTCTAAATTTTCATTTCAAAGGGAAAATAGAAATGGGAGAGAGAAGTGAATTAAAAAAAGTAATATTGATCCCAGTTAACTTCTAATGATCGAATTCCTTAATATTGTTTAAGGTTTAGTTATGCTAAATAAATCTGACACAACTTAGTTTAAGAAACTTTGTTGATAATACTAAAGATTATGTGGAATCTAATCTTTAATATAAGAAGAATTATTCAGTAACACAAAACAATATAATTTCAACAATAAAAGCTCCAATATTATTATTTCAAATAATAAGAATACTCTCTTAGTATTAGGGTTACAAAACCTTAAAGCTAGGAATTATACGACTAAGATACATAAAACTCCATGCCCTAGGACCTCCTTTTATACACCAAGGAGTCCTAGTCGATTTACAATATATTACTAAAACTTAGATTATTCTCAAAGATCTATTCTATAAATAACAATCCTTATCTCATAAGTAATCTTGATCTTCAAGCAATCTTTATCTTTCATCAGTTGTAATCTTTCAGTAGTTGTAACTTTTAGTAGTTGTAACTTTGTACCAGCATCATTAACTCTTAACAAGCAATAGTAACTTATACACCAGTAGCATTAACTTTCTTCAATCTTCACCAGCAGTACTAACTTTACTCTAGCAGTACTAACATATACTAGCAGTACTAATATACACTAGCAGTACTAAGTTACACTAGCAGTACTAAGTTACACTAGTAGTAGTAACTAGCAGTACTAACTACTTAGCATATTTTTCATTAAGATTACTGAACAACACTAAGTTTTACTTAGCAGTAGTAACACAAACCTTAGCAGTAGTAACTTCAAGAAGGCTTTTAATCCTAACAATCCTCCCCTAAACTTGATATTCTTCTTTAAAATCTCAAATTTCTTCATCGAAAGCTTCATTAATCACTAGGAGGATGCTTCCAAACACTTCATTCAGGTACATAGCCTTCCTTAAGCTGTTTTTTGACCAATCTAAGAAGCTCAAATGCCATTTCACACTCATAATCAACTTGAAGCTTCACATCATTGAACATCTGATGTAGTGTGTGATTTGTAAGTGGATACATCTTCTCAACCAACAAATAATAAAGTATGGACTGCATTGTTACACAATGAACTCCACAAGAATCATAAAGCTTCCAGTTCAGCACTTTAACTAATCCTTGTTGATTCTTCCATACACTATCTTCAACATGATGTTCAAACATGGTCTTTAATTTAAGAAGTAAGAAATTATCCATGTAATTCACTGGCTCTGTCTTCTTAAATCTAGCTTTAACTATGCTCCAAAGAACTTCTAAGTCTTCTCTGTTAAAGTTTTTAAGCATCTTTCCAAAAGTTAAATACATCTGAGAATTACCATCTGCTCTGATAATTTGGAAATAGCTTTTCTTCCCTTCTTTGTAGATCTTGTAGTCAACAATGGTTGGAGATTTAGTAGATAAAGGTGTAGCATCAATAGTTACATCATCTCCATTATCTAGAATTATTTCTAAACATTGTTTAAGCTCTTCAGACTCTTTGTCTTCTTCTACTTTTTGCTTTTTCTGCTCTCTTTGAACTGCTTTCTTATGCTATCTCTACTTTTGCTTTCTTGGAACTCTCTTCCATTAACTCAGTTATGTAGTCAACAAAGGTGTTCACCCTTTTGAAAGCTTTGTAAAACAATTCTTAAATATTGGCAAAGGACTTGCTCTTCAAGCTTTTAGGCTTCCATCCTTCCATGTTTTTCAAATAAGTACATATGATACTCCTTTGTTGTAAAATATTTTCTTCTTTGCTTTAAGAATTGTATAAATAATCTTGCCTTTTCTTCATCAATCAATTCTTCTTGCTCTTGAGCTTGCAATCTTTGAGCCAATTGATAATCAACATCAATCTTAGCCTGAATATCATTTCATTCTTTAGTTAAAGCAACATTGGCTTCATCTTTTTCCCTTGCAAGTCTCTCATCTTCATCAAATTCAGCTTATAATCTTATAGCTTCTTGTTTATCAAAACTGATTTGATCTTTCTTCTTCATCTTCAAAGGTTCTTCAAAGAAACTGTTGGTGTAGTTGCTTGCTTCTCTTCATGAATAACAAGCCCTTTAGCCTTGGGTCTTGTGTTAGCAGCTGTAACTGTTGTAGCAGCAGTTGTTGTTGTTGTAATTGTACCCTGCTCTGGTTCTTGTATCATAACCTTGTCAGCCTTGGGTTTTGCACTTTTCAAAGATGCAAGTGCTTGAGCTAAAGTAACTTCATCAACACTAAAGTTCACATCTTTAGAAGCAACTTCAATTTCAACAATTACCTCATCACCTTCAAGATCAATTACCCCAAACATATCTTCATCTCTGTGAACATTGACCAGATAAATGTCTTCATTAGCATCAATATCATCAATCCTCCCCTGTTTGGATGCATCCTCTTCACCCAAACCTTCATCTTCAGAGGATTCAATCCTAGCTGACAGACCAACCTTGTATAATCTTTTAAGCCTATGAGTTTTTGACCTATTCTTCTTTTCTAGTCTCTTGACCCTCCTTTTCAAACTTGTAATCTCCTAAGCTTGAGAGGTATTAGTTTTCTCTAGATCAATAACTCTATTTTGCAAGTTGGTACACAATTCCATCAATTCCTTTAGTTTCAGACTATCCTCATCACTTTGAGGTGTGTTAACTCCTGCGAGCAGTGAATCATTGGAAGTTTTAGATACATTCTCAAACCCAGTTTGAGCAATAGTATCCCCCATGGTGTCTTGGCGCCTAGGACCACTACCTGAACTAGTTCCTATGAAACATGGTTCATTAAGTGTTGCCTTGGATTGGGTCTTATTGATGTTACCCCTATCCTGCTTTGCATCTAAGCTAGTAGAAATAGTGGCAGCCCTTTCCAAACTGTCATCCATCTCCTCATAGACAGCCTCATTTGTAACATTGTCTGTAGGACCACTAGCCTGAGGTACCTCAATGTTCTTTCTCTTTGGCTTCTTTGGTTTTTGTTTCTTTTAAGGTTGAGATGTTGATGGTTGAATAATGGTGGGTGTGTGATAGGGATCAGTAGGATTTGTTGAACCTTCACCCATTTTTTCTTGAGCTTGTACCATCATTGTTGGAAATAAGGGTGTTACATGTTGGGAATTAAGGGCTTCTATAAGTTTCTACTGTTGGTTCAACTTAGTACTACCAAGAGAATACTTAGTACTGCCAAGCTAAGTTAGTACTGCTAGTGTTATAGTTAGTACTATCAGTATAAAATGTTAGTACTGTCAGTTTATTAGTACCGTTAGTTATAATAGTTAGGACTTCTTATGTGATATGCATGAGATATATTAGGAATAGATATGCATGATCATGTAACGCGTTTTGTAAGCCCATTATGGTTTCCTTGGTGTATAAAAGGAACCCTATGACATTGATCTAGATATCAAGTTTTATATAGTTATTCATAGCAAATATAGTTTGTATTTATAGTTTTAAGGTTATTCTGTAACTTTGATTCTGTTTAATATATTGAAAGTATAGCAAGATCTTGTTTTACTATTTCATTGTTCTTCTTAGTATTACAAGCTGGATTCCGCATAGGTTGTAGTATTTACAATCTTAGTTTCTACTATAGTTGTTTTAGATCTATCCAACACAACTAAGCTTTAACAAGCTAAATAAGATCTGTTTTAAAGGGATTAACAAGTGGTATCAGAGCTTGTTGAGAAAGTTTGAATAAGAAGAACACTACATCTATACAGGATCTCATATTCAAAGAGAAGATGGAGTCATAATCAGAAACTACCCAAACAGTGTCTGTACTAAAACTTCCAGTACTCAAAACTAGAGACTATGATCTCCGGAATATGAGAATGGAGCAATATCTTACTCACACTGATTATGTTCTTTAGGAGGTTATTGTGAATGGTGATGCACCTGCTATTGCATCAGCTAGTGCTGGTACTGAAGGTCCCATTCCTCCTAAAATTGTTGAACAAAAGCTAGCAAGAAAGAATGAATTGAAAGCAAAAAGCACTCTATTGTTGGCCATTCCTGATGAGCACCTATTGAAGTTTCATGGAATCAAGGATGCAAAGACCTATGGGAAGCAATCAAGGCCAGGTTTGGAGGCAATAAAGAATCAAAGAAAATGCAGAAAACCATTCTAAAGCAGCAATATGAGAATTTTACTAAGATCTGAAGGACTTTATAAAACCTATGATAGGTTTCAGAAACTCATCAGCCAATCAGAAATTCATGGTGAAGTTATCTCTCAAGAAGATACAAATCTGAAGTTGCTGAGAAGTCTACCATCAGCTTGGAATAATATTTCTTTAATCATGAGAAACAAATCTGATCTAGACACATTGAGTATGGATGATTTGTATAATAATATGAAGGTGCATGAATATGAGATTAAAGGCCAATCAAGCTCAAGCTCAAACTCTCATAATGTGGCTTTTGTATCTTCAGAAAATACTAGCAGTACTAATAAAGCAGTTAATACTGCTCATGAAGTTTCTACTGCTAGTTCATAGGGACAAGCTTCTTCCTCAACTTATGTTGATGATGTCATGTTTTCCTTCTTTGCTAATCAATCTAATAGTCCACAATTAGACAATGAATATCTAGAGCAGATTGATAATGATGATCTTGAAGAGATGGATCTCAAATGGCAGGTGGCCATGCTTACCATGAGGGTGAAGAGATTCTTAAAGAAGACAGGAAGGAATTTGAATTTCAATGGCAAAGAAACTATTGGCTTGGATAAGACAAAGGTTGAATGTTACAACTACCACAGGAGAGGTCAGTTTTCTAGATAATGTAAGGCACCAAGGAATCACGGGAATAGAAATGGATATGCTCCAAGAAGGGTTGTACCAGTGGAAACTCCTGTAAATGCCTTGGTTGTTCAAGATGGGATAAGTGGTTATGATTGGAGTTTCAAGGCTGAAGAAGGCATCACAAACTTTGCTCTAATGGCCTATACATCCCAAGGCTCATCAAGTTCATCAAGTTTAGACTCTGAGGTAGATACTTGCTCTAAAGATTGCTTAAAATTATATGAAACTCTTTAAAAACAGTTGATCAACAACGTGAAGCTCTTAATAAATCTAATCTAGAAATTATAGGTTATTAAATGGGATTAGAATCATTAGAAGCTAGGATAGTTATTCATGAAAAGAATGAAGCTGTTTATGAGGAAGATATTGCATTTTTAAAATATGATGTTCAAGTGAAAGATATTTCTATCAAAGACCTTAAAAATTAGTTAGAAGAAGCTTTAAAATTGAAAGATGATTTGAAACTTAAACTAGAAAAATTTGAAGAATCATCAAAGAATCTATCTAAACTGATTAATAGTCAAATAAGTGCTAAAGACAAAGTTGGTCTTTGTTATGATAGTCAAATGAATGAGAGTGATGTGGTTCATAGTGTGTTTAACAATAGAGAAAGTGATGTGGATGATAGATTCAAAACAGGTGAAGGGTTTCATGCAGTTCCCCCTCCCTACACTGGGAATTACATGCCCTCAAGACCTGACTTATCCTTTGCTGGGTTAGATGATTCGGTCTATAAGACTAAAGTGAGTGAAACTATTACTACTGCATTTAAAACCAGTAAGGATAGTTTGGAAAAACCTAAACTTGTCAGGCCTAGTGCTCCTATCATTCAAGATTGGGACACTGATAGTGATAATGATAGTATGTTTAGACCTAAAACTGATCAGACAAAACCAAAGTTTACAAAAATCAATTTTGTCAAATCTGATGAGAATGTGAAATCTGTTAATAAGGAAAACACACATAAGCTAGTAGAGTATCCCAGGAAAAGTCAAAGTCCTAGGGGTAATAGAAGAAACTAGAATGGGATGATGACTCAGAAACTAGGGAATGGTTTTGAGTTTATAAAGAAAGCTTGTTTTGTGTGTGGGAGTTTCAACCATTTAATCAAAGACTGTGATTTTTATGACAATAAAATAGTAGAAAAACCTATGTTGAATAATAAGGGAAGGGTTACTGGTCAAAGGGAAATTAAACCAGTATGGAACAATGCTTAGAGGGTGAATCACCAAAATAAATTGACTCACCCACATCCTAAAAGGAATTTTGTTCCAACAGCAGTTGCAACAAAGTCAGGACAAGTACCAGTTAATGCTGCTAAGCAAAACTCTCTAAGAGCAGCAACATCAATTAGTGCTGCCAGGCCTGTTAATACTGCTACCCCTAAATCAAAAGTGAATGATTCATTACCCAAAACATATTCTTATTTTAAAGCACATTCACCAGTAAGAAGGGCTTTTAACTAAAAATCAGCAGCTAAAACCAATAATCTTAATGAAAAAGTTAAAACTGCTAGGGTTAATAATGTAACTACTGCTGGGCTAAAAGCAGTAGTTAGTGCTGCTGTGGGAAATGGGGAAAATGTTGTTAAGTCCTCAACATGCTGGATTTGGAGACCAACATGAAATGTTATTGACCATACCTCCAAAGACAGTGGATCATACATCAACAGGAAAAGTTAATTGGACCATACCTCCAAAGACAGAGGAACATACATGTTAAAAGATTATGACTATGTTAGACCTACAAGGCCATTACTCAATTCAGTACTGGCTTGGTCCCTAAGAGGCTACTAATTCTCTCATTTTTTGAGTAGACAGGGTAATCCACAATATACTTTACAGGATCAAAGGATTTTTTGACATGTAGATGCCTCCAGCATATGAACAGTGAAACAAGTCCTTTTCTTACAGAGTTCTCAGAGGTTGAATGGGGATTGTTGCATTTGCATGGAAGTCCTAAAGGAGTTAAAATTAACAACTGGAAAAAGAAAAATTAGAACTGGGAAATTCGATTTTTTAAAGGATGTAATACTTTGTAAAGTGCACTAGAAGTTAAAACTCTTATCCCCCGCCCTCTGTCTCACAAATGAGTGACAAGAAAAACATTGTTCTTTTACCTTTTTTCACTGAGAACTGACATGTCTTGTTCAAAAATTCTCATGACATATAAGCTTACTTGAAAAAGTCAAGACTTGCAAAAAGTTCCCAGACAAAACAACAGTACAGTTTTTGAACTAAAGACAGGTATTCTTTCAGGAGGTTAAACCTTGTTTTACTTAGCAAAGGTCTACAATGATGAGTCCTAACTTATTTGGTCATAGGAGGGCTTTGGTGCATATAAAAACATATTAAAACTATGAACACACTTGGAGTTAAACCTTGTTAGAGTTTGCCTTCAAAACTTTTTGAAACTGACCATACTAGTGTTTACTTGTCAAAAGGGGAAAGAAACACAAAGCCTCTTTATAGACCAAGCTTGTTGAGCTCAATACACCAAACCCTTACAAATGTTACATAGGGACTTATTTAGGGCCAACATCAGTAAGGAGTTATCAATCACAAGAACATATTGCCAAGTTGTCACAGATGACCTATAGTAGTTTTAGTTGGGTTTTCCCTTTTTGGCCCACTAAGGATGAACAAGGAAGATCCTTAAAAACTTTTATTAACTAGCATAGAAAAACAAATAAATCATAAAGGTTAAAATCATCAGCTGTGACAATGAAACTAAGATTTAAAAATAATGACAAGAATCAGTCAGTGGGATGAAAGGAATAAATAGGGAATTTAGTGTTTCCCCAGAACACCACTAACAAAATGAGAGTTGCTGAAAGGGAAATAATAGGCCACTCATAGAGGCAGTTAGGGATTATGCTAGTAGATCATAATTACCTACTCTATTGTGTGGGGTAGGGCTGAAACAGTTAGTACTCACTGGCTTGTTATTTCAGAATAGGGTTTTAGTGACTTGGACATCCTCACCACAAGACCACCTTATGAACTATATACATGGTAGAACCACCTAGTATAAAGTTTATGAGACCTTTTGGGAATCCTGTACTGAATCTTAATACCTTAAGATCCCACGGAAAAATTGTGATGAGAAGGCCGATGAGGGGTTCTTTGTTGGATACTCTATAAATAGCAAGACATTTAGGGTATTTAACACTAGAACTAGGAAAGTAGATGAGAACCTGCACATAAACTTCCTGATAACAAACCCAATGTTTGCAGGGAGTGGACCAATTGGCTCTTTGATATTGATTTACCTAAACAAACACTATAGAATCTGACCCGTTACTTGGTAGGGAATCAAACTAAAAAGAATGCAGGTATCAAGGATAATGTTGATACAGTACCTACTCAACAATATATTCTGCTACTATTACTTTATGATAGTCCACAAAGCTTAAAGGATGCAGTTGCTTATGATGCTAGTAAAAAGACTAATGAAGAACCAACAAATAAAGGTGAAAGAAATGGTCAAGAGAAGGAAGGAGGAGCTTCAAAAAATCAAGATTACCAAAATGAGTAAGAATTTCATGAGATGCATTGGATAATTTTGCTTGTTCAACAGAAGAAAGGTTATGCTAACAACACTAATAGAGATAGTACTGTTAGTCCATATGTTAGTACTGCTGGGAAAATTTTTACTAAGAGCTGATGATCTTCCTACTGATCTTCTCATGCCTGATTTGAAGTATCTGGAGCTTTAGTGGTGTATAATTAAGAAGAATATATGGTCGAGGGAGCAGAGCTGACTAACACTTGGAAATCACCCATGCATGACAGTCAAAATTCCCCAAAACCAGAATACACAAGAGGAACATCCCTAAAGACCAGAACATAGAAAGAAATAAATTCACTCTCAACACAAGGAGGATGACCAAGAATTACAGGAAGAACATGCTATGGACATGTTACACAACAAAAAGTGGAGGAGAACAAATAACAAAGATTTAAGCAAAACTTGCTTATATTCCTGTTTTCTCTTTCCCCCCCCCCTCTCACAAATAAGAAACCCAAGAAGGTTACACACAAAGGCCTTGTGGTTCGTGTTTATTATACACTTATATAGCAACCCTAATACCGATCCTAACACTAGATCCCCTTTGAACCAAGGCAAAAGGTCAAATATTCCACAAAGGAATAAAATAACACAAGATAGAGATCAATTGATAAAAAAAAAAGATTCCGGAAGGATATTTATTTTTTTACTTTTTTTGTATTTTTATTATTTATTTTTATTTATTGTTTTTATTTTTTTTTCTGCCTTTTTTTTTTTTCTTATTTTTTTTTAGTTATTAATTTTTTATTTCGAGGTATTTTTTTATTTTTTTTTTTTTTTTCCTAATTTTTTTATATTTATATTATTTATAAGAATTGTTTATTTCTTTATATTAATTAATTTTAATATTTTGATTATCATTTATTATTATATTTTTCAAAGTTGAATTATTATTATTCTTTCGCCAAGGTGTCGTATGTCCCCAACGAGGCCTGTCAAATGAAGGTAATCCTGGTTTTGATGAAAAAATTAATGATGGAGAATATTAAGAGTTATGATTGAAACACTGATATAATAACAACCTAAATTAATTAAATAAAAACCTATTTAATCTACGGTAAACTAGATATAGTGTGAATTGGGATCTTAAAAACTACGGAAACATAAAGTTAGTATATATCGGGTATATTAAAAAAAAAATTCTACTAGACTAAAATACGGGGAACATAATCAGGTATCGGGAAACCTAAATAGCTAAAAATTAAGAAAATAAACGGCTAAATAAAATTAAAACCTCAAATTTAAATTCTAATTAAGTTAATTTGAAAAATAAAAAAACTATAATTAGAAAAGGGGTCGGTTTGAAGTGCTAAACGAAAGAGTAAACCGGTAAAACCGCACCGTCGGAGTAAAACGGGTCTAAGAAAGACTGAAATTTAAGAAAAAATTAAGCCTATACTAAATTTTGAAAATTTTTTCCTACACACTAAAAGACAAAAGAAAATTTTATAAAAAAGAAAAATCTTTTTTGGTTTAATAATTTTTGGATTTATTAATGAATTTTTAAAGATTACTAACGTAATTAAAAACTAAGAAAATAGGAGAAAAGACAAAAAATACAAGTTAATAAAAATTCTAAAAAAATAAAAATTAAATAAAGAAAAAGTTAACAATTCTAAAAATATAAAAAATGGCCCAAAAGTTTACTGTTTAAAATAAAAGGTTATTAAACTAATTACACATTTCACCTAAGTTTAATTATTTAAAAATAAAATTTTTATCAAACTACAGTAACTTCTAGAGGCTAACAGAGAAAAGATATAAGCCAAACGGGGAAACAACAAACTAACAAGGTGCATTAATTCTGGCAAAACATAAGAAATTGGAAATTTTACCACAAAAGGACCCTGATTGGAACCCACGATATTCAAAGAGGGTTCCAAAGTGCCTTATTGACAAAAGCTATAAAAGCAAACCTTGTAAAGGGGACTTAGGAGAACATTTTTCATAAAAGGTGCATAAGCTGAAGTGAACTTAATAAGCCAGAAAAGAGAGCTTTTGGGGCTGCAGAAGCTTATCAAGCTTATGAGCTTATTTTTCTTTCTTTTGGGGATTTAAGGCTACAAGATAAGCTATAAATTAAAAAATTAGGGAAATAGAGCTTTAACTAAGGAGTCTAAATAAGCTAATGGATCCATAATAAGCCCCTAAAATAAGCTGGAAATCAATAAGCTTAGTGTTACTAGATTTTATTAAAAGGGCATGAAAAAAAATACCTACTTAATAGCCCTAATTTAAAGCTAATCTAATTAAGGCATCCTAAATTAAATAAGCTATCTAAACCTACTAGAACTACCTACAAGCTATAAGGAATAGACACTAAGAACCTGAGGGCTAAGTTTTCAATTAAGCTAGAAAAAATTGAGCCAAAAGCCGGTGCTCATTCACCAGGGGAGGAAAGTGCATTGATCTAGGGGCTTATTTTGGCATATTGAAATAAGCACTTAAGAGCTTTTTTTTACACATTTTTTTTTTTAACATTAACCCAAAACCAACCACAAACAGATTAACAGAGGAGGCAAATTAGTCTTATTTTCAAAGTTTGGTTTAATAAATAGAGACTATAAACCTGCTGATATAGGGCTTTAAAAATGGTCTGATTTCAAGAATTATGCATACAACACACTTGGCTAATTTGGATATCCAAAAGTGACAGGACAAATGGTTGGGTAAAATGGCTAGAAACAACAACAAACAAGCATCAAACACAACAACAGTGAGCTTTAGCGCATCACAGCTGGCGGCCCTTTTAACTTAATTTGGCTATTGAAAATATGACAGAATACAAAAGGGCCACAAAAAACAATTTTAAACACAAAAAAGTTTGATAATTTAAAATGGTCTAATAAAACCCCACAACACTTCACCAAAGTTGGCTGAGTGGTATATTTACCCATAAAAAACACCATTATTACCCATTTTAAAGGTCTAGAGACTCGAAACACCCCCTTAGATTTACTAAATCGGGTTTTTTAAGGCCCTTTTTTTTCAATGATGTAAAGGTTTAAGACAAGTGTATTTAATTGGAACTTAACAACTTTTACATAACAAGGTTATGCAAGTTTAAAAAAAATAATTGATGGCTTAAACTTCTACACTTTAAGACATTTTGATAAATACAATAAACAAAAAACTCTTCTCTTTCTATTAAAACTAAAATAATATCAGAACACAAACTAAAATAAACTGAGTACAGATACTTTTTTAAGAAAAACTAACATAAAATTTTACACTAAGAATAAGAAAAAAACAGGGGATGATTATGTTTCATCGGTTGGTCTTCTTTTTCTTTATAGAGGTCTCAAAGCTTACACTTGTCTTGGGGTTGTGTTAGCTAGTGTGTTTACAATACATTCCCAAGCAATCCTACCTTTTTTTTTTTTTTTTTTTTTTTTTTTTTTTTTATTTTTTTTTTATTTTTATTTTTCCATTGTGGCCTAACAAATTCTCACATCTCAACGCTGGGGTCTTTCGGGTTTGTGATTTGACCACAGTTCGGCAAAGTATATAGGGGTAATGGGAGATGGGAAATGGTGAGGGTAGGCTGGGAAGTGTACTAGGGTGTGGTGGGATTGGCCTAGAAACCGTGGGAAGGTGAGGATAATGGTTTTGGCGCCAAGGGTAACGGGTACAGAGTTGGTCTGCTAGGTTTTAAAAGTAATGTTATGGGATATGGTGCAATCAACTGGCCCTCAACTTTCTACTCCCCTTGTTCATTTTCTCTACGCCGAGTTTGTAGTTATCCAAAGAAGTTTGGAAAGTGACAGATTTGGTCCCTTGCGTTTTAATAATCAAAAAGAGTTTAAAGACGGATTTGAACAATTACAAAAAACATTCCCTTAGGCATTTAAAATTGTAAAAGAAATGCCAATATGGCAGTGTTCAATCCCTGGACTCGTTTTTTTTAGCTCATTTTTTCCTTTTATAATAACTTTTTGAAAATAACACAACAAGTCCCTATGGTTTTGTAAAAAGGTTATTTGGGCTTGGTTTTGTGTTTGGTCCTTGTATTGTGGCCCACTGGGTTTGGGTGTTTGGCCCAAAAGGTAACAGGTTTGGTAAATGGTGCTTTATTCAAGCCAATAAGGTTTATGACGTGGGTTTTGTGTGTACAATGGCTGAGAATTTAGCTGTAACTGGGCTAGGATATCTGTGGCCTTCAAATCTTGCACAGTCTTTGTCAATTGCACACAAATGGGCTGCTGTAATTGATTGAGGGCCCATTTGGTCTTCACATCCTTCATAATTATACATTGGTGCTTTCTTCCCGGCCCATCAGATGGGTTTAAGAATTTGCATCTTAATAGTTTTCTTCAGTTCCCCCGGCTTCGGTATTACAGCTGATTCCTTCTTAAATTTGGATTCTGACTTTGGTATTAATTTGGACTTTGGCCTTTGATTTTGTGCACATCTTTTTTTCCATTCATGCTGCATGTTTTGTCATTTTGGCTCCTATTTTCTGTCTTTTGTAGGATGACCAAGATTTCTAAAGAACATGCTATGGTCAGTTACATCAAAAGGCAGAGGAGAACAAATCACAAATATTATCAAAACTGCTTATTTGCCTGTTTTCTCTCACAAATAAAACCCAAGAAGGTGACACAAGCCTTGACAAATCCAAGCTGGATAGAGGCAATGCAAGATGAGTTGCTACAGTTTAGATTGTAGAAGGTTTGGAGATTGGGTTATTTACACAAAGGTAAGCATTCCATTGGAACAAAATGGGTCTATAGAAACAAGAAAGATGAGTGAGGGATAGTAGTTAGACACAAGGCAAGACTGGTTGCACAAGGTTACACCCAAGAAGAAGGCATTGATTATGATGAGGTTTTTGCTCCTGTTGCTAGGATAGAAGCAATCAGGTTATTTTTGGCCTATGCATCATTTATGGGGTTCATTGTGTACCAGATGGATGTGAAGAGTGCCTTTTTATATGGTACTATTGAAGAGGAGGTGTATGTGTGCCAACCTCCTGGTTTTGAAGATCCACAGTTCCCTGATAAAGTTTATAAGGTAGAAAAAGCTTTATATGGTCTCCATTAAGCTCCTAGAGCCTGGTATGAGACTTTGTCTACCTACTTATTAGAAAATAGATTTAGAAGAGGCACTATAGATAAAACTTTGTTCATCAAGAAAGATAAAGGTGATATCTTGTTAGTGCAAGTGTATGTTGATGATATCATCTTTGGGTCTACAAAGAAGTCTTTATGTGTTGAGTTTGACCAGATGATGCACAAGAGATTCCAGATGAGTTCTATGAGGAAGCTCACTTTCTTCTTAGGGTTGCAGGTAAAGCAGAAAGATGATGGAATCTTCATCAGCCAAGAAAAGTATGTGGCTGATATATTGAAAAAGTTTGATTTTGTCACAATGAAGACATTAAGCACTCCAATTGAGACTAACAAGGCATTACTCAAGGATGAAGAAGCTGAGGATGTGGATGTTCATTTATACAGATCAATGATTGGATCATTGATGTACTTGACAGCTTTTAGGCCTGACATAATGTTTGTTGTTTGTGCTTGTGCAAGGTTCCAAGTTACTCCTAAAGTCTCACATCTTCATGCTGTGAAGAGGATCTTTAGATACTTGAAAGGTCAACCTAAATTGGGCCTTTGGTATCCTAGGGATTCACCATTTGACTTGGAAGCTTTTTCTGATAGTGATTATACTAGAGCTAGCCTTGACAGGAAATCCACAACATAGGGTTGTCAATTTCTTAGCAAAAGGTTGATTTCATGGCAACGTAAAAAGCAAATAGTGGTTGCCAACTCAACAACTGAAGCAGAGTATGTTGCTGCTGCTAATTATTATGGACAGGTGTTATGGATTCAAAATTAAATGCTTGATTATGGGTTCAATTTCATGAACACAAAGATTTACATTGATAATGAAAGCACCATTTGTATTGTGAAAAATCCAGTGTTTCACTCTAAAACTAAGCACATAGAGATTAGGCATCATTTCATCAGAGATTCTTATGAGAAGAAGTTGATTCAAGTGCTTAAGAGACATACAAATCACAATGTTGCAGATCTTCTCGCAAAGGCATTTGATGTTAGCAGGTTTAACTTTCTGATTGCTCGCATTGGATTACTTAATCTCTGAAGATGTGTTTGTTAGAATAATAATTAATATGATTTAGAGATAGTATTAGAGATAAATTTGGAAATAAAACTGGTAGTTGTAAGGTTAATGCTGTTAGGCAGGTTTTAGTACTACTAAGTATAATTAAGACTGCTAGTTATATATAAGACTACTAGTTATACTTAAGACAACTAGTTCAAACTGTTAGTCATAACTAATACTGTTAAACAAGCAAATACTTTGGGTTGTGTATTCTTGGTTTTGGACTAACATTTGCAGGCTAAGCATATTGAGTACATGGTATTGATTGCTTCACCTCTGAAGTATTGATTGAGGGGAGGCTAATTATGTCAATATGCAGTCAAGAATGGATGGAAGGACATGTAAAATCAAACAAAAGTATGTAAAGAGTCAAATACCTAGGCAAGCCAAAAGAGGTTAGGACACTAAGATACCTCAGTCTGGTGGTCCCCCTAAAAAGGTTGGTGATGAGGATGTCCATAAGGTGTTGGGTGACAGAATGGAAAGGGCTGCCACTACTGCTTCTAGCTTAGAAGTAGAGCATGACAGTGGTAACATCAATAGGACCCAATCCATGGCAACACTTAATGAGCCAAGTCCTTAGGGAACTGGTTTAGGTAGTGGTCCCAGGTGCCAAGAGACCATATTGGGGGGGTGTAGATGCTCAAACTAGGTTTGAGACTACATATAATTAGTCTAATGACCCACCTCTCTCAAGAGTTCACACACTTAGAAGTGGATAGGACAGCATGAAACTAATGGAATTGATGGAACATTGTACAAAACTGTCTGAATTGGTAAGAAAAAGAAATGAGAGATATAATGAGATGAAAAACAGAAAGAGAGTTATGTGATATAAAAACAGAAAGAGTGAATTGGTGAGAAAAAGAAATGAGAGATATAATGAGTTGAAAAACAGAAAGAGAGCTTTTGAGAATCTAAATTTATGATGGAAATGCTAATTAGAGTTGATACTGCTAGGCATAAACTTAATACTGCCAGTACTAAGTTAGTACTGCCAGGCATATCTTAATACTGTTGGGTAAAGTTAATACGGCTGTGCTTAAAGTTAGTACTGTTAGGCTAAACTTAGTAATGTTGGTTGACCGTTAGTACCGTTTGAGGCATAACAAAATTTTATTAATTAAAATAGCCGTTGAGATATTTCCGCCAACTACTTTGCTTATAGGTTTCCTTGATTTGGATAAATCTTGAACTTTCTTTATATATCAAGATTTCTTTAAGATAAATACTTAATTTTATTCAGTCGGTCCAATCAAAAACCTTAAGTACTCTCTATTATCTCAATTATCTTACCAAACACACATACTCTCATCCACGATCATAACCCAGAACCCTAATCCTACTTTTCTAAATCGAATGGCGAATTTGGACTTCTATGACAAACACAGTATGGTCGCCTTCTTGAAGAAACCAGAGGGAAGTAAAGGATTTCATCAGATAGTAGATTTTCTCAATTCTACTCATATTAAGTATGCTCTTACTGAAAATCCAACCATCTATGTTTCACTCATCTATCAGTTTTGGCAAACTGCTTCTGCAAGCACATTTGAGAATAGAGAGATGGAAATAACTGCTATCATTGATGGGAGAGTTAAGACTGTTACTGAAGCATCTATAAGGAGGCATCTCAAGTTAGAAGATTCTGATGGTATTAGTACTTTACCTAATGCTAAAATTTTTGAGCAACTTGCTCTTATGGGGTATGTGTCCAATTCTGACAGATTAACTTTTCAAAAGGGACACTTTTCCCCTCAATGGAGGTTTTTGATCCATACCATCCTTCATTGTTTGAGTGCTAAGAAAACTGCTTGGGATCAATTTAGTAGCAACATAGCCACTGCTATCATTTGCTTGGCCACAAACAAAATTTTTAGTTTTTCAAAATTGATTTTTGATGGCATGTTGAAAAACTTGGATAATCAGTCATAATTTTTAATGTATCCAAGATTTATACAAATCTTTTTGAACAAACATAAAAGACAACTTTTACCTCACAAAAGAACTTATATTGCTCCTACTCTTACTCAATAACTTTTTGGCAATATGAGAATGATTTCTAAGGGTTATAATAGGGGTGGACATTCCATTATTTCTAACAATGCTTGTTTAGGGCCCAACTTTTTAGGGTGAAGGATCAACAATCCTAGTTGAGTCCCATCACACACCCACTAGTGCTTTATTCACCTCACAACCACCAACTTCACCACCATCTATGCAAACAACCCATGTTGTAGAAGAGGCTGCTACCATGCCCCATGATTCACCTCTCCTAAGAGTTCACTCACTTAGAAGTGATGAGGGCAGTATGACACTTCATGAATTGACAGTTCTTTGTACCATATTGTCCAAGAAAGTAGAGAGTTTGGAATCCGACTTAAAGCAGACCAAACTGACATATGGTGCTGCTTACACTAAGCTCATCATAAAGGTGAAGAAGTTGGAGAACAGAATTAAGTCAAGCAAAGCTAGAAGAAGGGTCAGACTTATTGTTTCAGAAGATGAAGATGACTTGGAGGATCCTTCCAAACAGACTCAGGGGAGGCATGAGCATGATTTGGAACCTAATTTTAAGTTTACTGCTCCTGAAGAAGTTTATACTGCTGAGCCTGATATTAGTACTGCTAATGTACTAGTTAGTAATGCTGGTGCAGAAGTTAGTACTGCCAGCCCTGAAGTTAAAGCTGCTGCTGAAAGTTTAGTGTACATCAGAAGAAGTGCAGAAAAGAGACAAGATAAAGGCAAAGCTATTATGAAAGAAGCTGAACCTGTTCAGAAGAAAACAAAGTTGCAACTAGAGCAAGAAAGACTTGGGTATGAAGAAGCTCTGAGATTGCAAGAACAACTTGATGAAGAAGAAAGGCAAAGGATAGCCAGAGTTCATGAAGAAGCTAACACTTTCAATGCTGAAGAATGGGATAACATACAAGCTCAAATTGAAGCTGATGAAGAATTAGCACAGAAGTTACAAGCAGAAGAAAGAGGAAAATTCTCTGAAGTTGAGAAAGCAAGACTGCTTGTAGAAATGATAAATGAAAGAAAGAGATTGTTTGCCCAACAAAGAGCTGAACAAAGAAGGAACAAGCCCATGACTCAAGCTCAACAAAGAACTTACATGTGTAATTATATCAAGAATATGGGAAGTCACACTCTACAACAATTGAAGAAACTTTCCTTTGATGAGATCAAGGAGTTATTTGAGACTACAATGAAGAGGGTAAAAGATTTTGTTCCCATGGAGAGTGACAGATTAGTTCCTAAGATATCAACTGGAAGTTCTAAGAGAACTGCAGAAACAGAACTTGAACATGAAGGGTCTAAGAGGCAAAAGACTAATGAAGAACAATCAGCTGAAGAGGAAAAGGAATTATCAGAAGAAGAGCTACAGAAATTGATGATGATAGTTCTAGTGGAAGAAGTCTATGTTGAAGCCCTACAGGTCAAATATCCAATCATAGACTAGGAGGTTTACTCTGAAGACACATGAAAGTATTGGAAAATTATCAGAGTTGGAAACCATACATAGGCTTATCAGACTTTTGATGATATGTTAAAGAAATTTGATAGAGATGACTTGGATAAGCTATGGAGTTTGGTTAAAGAAATATTCAGTTCAACAGATCCTACTGATGACAAAGAAAGAACATCATGGGTTGAATTGAAGAGGTTGTTTGAACCTGATATTGATGACATTCCGTGGAAGCTTCAGAGTTATATGCATGATCCATTGACATGGAGGTTATATGATAGATGTGGTGTTCACCATGTATCTATAGACAGAGGACATGATATCTTCATGTTGGTTGAGAAAGATTATCCACTGACAAGAGGGCTTTTGACTTTGATGTTGTGTAACAAGCTGCAAGTGGATGAATATTCAGAGATGGAAAATGAACTTTTAAAGAAAATCTTCATACTAGCAAACAGACCAAGACAGTAAAGTGTTTAGAAGCATCCTCTCTACACAGAAGGTTTAATTCAGAAACTTGATGATTTGAAAGTAAATCACAAGTTTAGGGGAGGATTGTTAGGAATTAAGGGCTTCTACAAGTTTCTACTGCTGGTTTAACTTAGTACTGCCAAGAAAAGACTTAGTATTGCCAAGCTAAGTTAGTACTGCTAGTGTTATAGTTAGTACTGTCAGTACAAAATGTTAGTACTGTTAGTTATAATAGTTAGTACTGCTTATGTGATATGCAAGAGATATATTAGGAATAGATATGCATGATCACGTAACACGTTTTGTAAGCCCATTAGGGTTTCCTTAGTGTATAAAAGGAACCCTACGGCATTGATCTAGATATCAAGTTTTATATAGTTATTCATAGCAAATATAGTTAGTATTCATAGCTCTAAGCTTATTCTGTAACTTTGATTGTGTTTAATATATTGAAAGTTTAGCAAGATCTTGTTTTACTGTTTCATTTTTCTTCTTAGTATTACAAGCTAGATTCCGCATATTTGTAGTATTTACATTCTTAGTTTCTACTATAGTTGTTTTGGATCTATCCAACACAACTAAGCTTTAACAATCTAAATAAGATCCGTTCTAAAGGGATCAACATTACACTTCTAGAGAATCCTTTTCCTACCCTTTTCATTTTTCTAAAAATCTTCTTTGTGTGAGAGGGCATAACATAGATCCCATTATGTTTTGACATCCCATCAACTTGTTTATTCAAAAACACTTATACAAATCTTGGATACATTAAGAATTTTCCCACACTATCCAAGTTCTTCACCATACTTTCAAAAATGTATTTTGAAAAGTTGAACTTCTGGTTTATAGCTAAACATATAATTACAGAAGCCATAGTGTTACTAAATTCATTCCATGCAGTAGTCTTAGCACTTAGGCATTGCAAAATGGTATGAATAAGGAATTTCCATTGTGGAGAAAAGAATGCCTTATAGAAAGTAAGCTTCTATGAAAGTTTCACATACCCCATTAGTGTAAGCTGTTCAAAGATGGTAGGATTGGGTAGACAATCAACACCTTCAGCATCTTCTAGGTGAAGATCTCTTCTTACAGTGGATTCGGTTATGATCACTTTCTTCCCATCTACTAGGGCTTGTAACTGTACTTCCTCATTAATAGTTTTCACCTTTACAATAGCCCATAATTGTTCAATGCATGCATTATATATAGTAGGATTGATCGTTAGTGCATATTTGATAGGGTTTGCATTCAGAAAATCAACAATTTACTCAAACCCTTCACTTTCAGCGGGTTTTGATAAAAACGCGACCATGTTGTGAGTATCATCAAACTTTAAAGTCGACATTGTGTTGGGTTTTGATGATGAATGATAAAGTTGAGTTAGGGTTTGTGATTAGAGAGTATATCAGAGACTGAAATTGATTAAATGAGTGATTGAAACCCTTGATCGAAGTATTTATGAAAATACCCTCAACAGCATTAACTGGAACCAATAGTAGTAACCCAGCAGTAGTAAGTTATGCCTGGCAGCATTAACTTGCACCAACAGTACTAAGTTATGCCTAGAAGTATTAACTTTTATCAGCAGTAGTAAGTTATGTCTAGCAGCATTAACTTTCACCAGCAGTAGCTCCAATTTCATTCCAAACAGTCTATCTGTTTTTAATATATTCAACTCTCTTTCTGTTTTTTAACTTACTATTTCTCTTAATTCTTTTACTCACCAAATCACAATGTCCGTTTTTAATATATTCAACTCTCTTTTTGTTTTTCAACTCACTATTTCTCTCAATTCTTTTACTCACCAAATCACTCTGTCTGTTTTTAATATATTCAACTCTCTTTCTTTTTTTCAACTCACTATTTCTCTCAATTCTTTTACTCACCAAATCACTCTGTCTGTTTTTAATATATTCAACTCTCTTTCTTTTTTTCAACTCACTATTTCTCTCAATTCTTTTACTCACCAAATCACTCTGTCTGTTTTTATTATATTCAACTCTCTTTTTATTTTTCAACTCACTATTTCTCTTTTATGTTTTTTATTCCTGAAGACTCATTTAGTGCCTATGGGCCTTTTGCCATTTGGTAAATCCACCAAGGTCCAAACCTTTTGTAATTTAAATTATAAAAGCTCATCCTGCATAGCTTCTATCCAGCTTGGATCCTGCAATGCTTGGATTACCTTCTTGGGTTCTACTTGTGATAAGAAGCAGGCAAAAAAGCACTTTTGAAAGTCTTTATTGTTTGTTCTTTGCTGAACTGAACTAAACAAACCATGTTCTTCCAAATTCTTTGTCATTCTTCTTGGTTGAGGTGCTGAATTCAAGTCTCCAATAATTTGTTCAACAAGATGATCTTTGTGTACTCTTATAGTTGGAATAGGACTGACATGCATAAATGCATCCAAATTGTTCATGTCAGCCTCTGCACCAACATCTTCATCATCATCTGAATAGACAATATCTTCCAAAGCAGACATATTTTGATCATCTGGAAGTTCAATGTTTACTTTTCTACCAACATCATTAACTTCATTTGTGCTAGCAGCATTAACATTGTTAGTGTTGTTAACACTATCATCCTTCTCTTCATCATCTCTTTCATCCTCTTTACTTGGATCACTACCTTCTTTTCCTGGTTCTTTAGTAACCTTTTTTTTATCATCTCCTGAAGGTTTGAATCCAGCATCAGGAGAACTCTTTGAGCTTTGAGAGAATGGTGGATCAGCAGTTCACAATGGTATCAGAATGTAATCTTTGCCAGATACTGTCTCCATTCTAGCTTTACCTCTATCATCACATGCTTTTGTACCTGCATTACCATTAGACTGATTTCCTGCAATAACTGGCTTATAATTTATTGACTTTGTTAGTGCATCAATATCAAACAACCAATTTGGTCCACTTCCAACAATATTAGGTGTATTCTCACTAAACTGGACATGCAGGTTCTCTTCAACTATCCTAGTTCTACTTTTGAATACTCTAAACGCTTTACTATTGATTGAGTACCCAACAAAGAATCCTTCATCCCATAGAACTTATAACACCTCGTATTTTAGGTCATTGTATGACATTATGTAATTCATAATTTATTTTTAGGGTTTTACGCGTTTGCTCTTAAACCGTAAACTTTAAGTTAAATCGCGTAAACTGAAAATGATCATACAATGTAAACGGGTATTAAACGATTAAATGTTTACATCAAGCAAGTGTTATATGATTATTATGAGGATAATTAATGACTTTGTTCATTTTATTTTTATTGGCTACGTAAAATTCTTACGTTTCATAATAAAATACGTTTAGGCATACCCGGAAGTTCTAAAACCTAACTACGCCTAAACGAATACCCACGATTATACCCAATACCCTAAATAATCAAATATAACATCACATATATACAAATTATGCCGAAAATTAGAGGATTGGACCAAGAGTCATCACATTGCAAAAATATCTAGATATTACATAAAGGTATGTCTTACACCTTTATCAACTTGATTAGTTAACCATGAGCTAGAGTTAGAAAGTAACCATGGTTAAGTTAGGGAGATATTTTTACTATAAATAGGCATGCATGCATGAGTAAAGTTTCATACTCTTACACTTAACAAAATTTCATTTTCTTCCTCTCTTTTATAAGTCCAAAACCCACGGCCAAAACAAGAAACATAATCAAACCATACCAAATTTTTATACAATCTATACATCTCTTTATACATCAATCCTAAGATGTATTAAGTCATATTCAAGCCTTGGATCACCATTTGCAAGTATTAAGAAGAAAAAGTAAAGATTAGGGTTTTGGAAACCTAATCTAGGGTTATAAGCTTGAAAGCTTAGTTTTGAATCTAAACACGGGTTTAGAACTTATTTCACATCTCTTACATCATTACTAAGGTTTTCTTAAATCCTTTATACTTTTATTTCTTATGATTTTATGTGTTACATGTTATATATAGCCATAATCACCACTAATGACTTTCTAATATGTAAAATGAGTTATTATTTATGATTATGATTATATGCACTTATTCTTATGTCATATGGTCCTATATATCATGGAAAAGTAAAAATAAAAGTATGTTAACCTATGGATTAAGTGTAAACATGTTTAGGTTAAATTAGGGTTTTATAATTAATGTGCACTTAGGTTGAGATGTTAAGTTGGTGGCTGACACGGGTTATAAAGTGGGTCAAAACGGGTAATTTTGTTTACAAAACACTTTTAAGCGAGTTTATGCTTTGAAATTTTAATCTTTTATCCATTTATAGCACATGTAACGCAACTGGATTTTACAGAACATGTAATTTTGTGGGTCAAAATATGTAATTTTGTTTACACGGGTTATAGAGTTGGTCATTGGTGGCTGGACTTGGGTTATAAAGTGGCTTAAAATAGGTTATTTTGTTTACAAAACGATTCTTAAGTGAGTCTTCTGATTCGTCACTCAACCCTTTTAATTTTTTATCCATTTATTGAGAAGTGAACAAAAATCATCAGACCCCAACATACCTACCGTTGGTTATATTATACTATATTTATCATTCTAATTGTTATTTCGTGTGATCGCTTATTAATCATTTGTTGTTATATGTTGACAGATGGTGGTCGATACCTCCTCATAAAAAAAATTATATCTACTTTACCACATCGTTGGCCCTTTATTTATGGAGACTATAAGCATTTGATGAACAATGATCATGAGACAGTTGATTCGGAAACTTCATGTAAACCTCCTAACTTAATTAGTTAATAATTAGTTAAAGGTCCGGTTATTATACAAAGAAGTTACTATACTTTCCCAAAAAGTTCGCCTAAGTTACTAAACTTTCATTTTGTTCACTTGGGTTACTAAACTTATGAAACATGACATTTGGGGTTACTCAACTTTGCAAAAATATACGTAAACATCATTGAACTTGTAAAAACATGACATTTATGTTGCTTAACTTACCTAAAAATATACGTCCAGGTTGCTCGGATTAACATTGAAATTATGGGGGTGTATGTTTATCAAAAGTTCAGTAACCTAAGTGAACAAAATGAAAGGTGAGTAACTTAGGCGAACTTTTTAGGAAAGTATAGTAACTTCTTTGTCTATTAACCCGTTAAAGGTCATATGTGCATAAACTTTTAAGGAACATTTAATTTTAACAAATAATGTTTGTATGCGGCAAGCTTTAAAAGTCCGTGTGTCCGAGATTACTAGGAAATTTTTGTGCACATGTAAATATGAATTGACACATGACCTTTTGTGCCTTACCGGTGTGTGTCTTATGTGGAGCACACAAGAAAAGGTGTTTCTCTATCGTGTGCCAACTTATTGACTTTAAACCTGATCTCTTCGGGTTGTTCGAAATTTGATTTCATTTTTAGACTCGATGTCCTCAATCGTTTCCATCTTTTCAATATACGGTATGTTAACATTACTTAAATGGGACATTGTTTTCATTTTTTGAACGGCGATTTATTATAACCACTAGCTAAGGAGCTAAAAAAATTACAAAATGAATCAAAAAATGATGTTGAAACCAACTAACCCAATCAAGTTCTATTACACCTAGCCTAAACACCATAAAAAGAGCATAGAAACAATATTGTCGAAATAGAAACCATAACGTTGATAGGAGACTCAAAAAAGAATTGGTTTCTGAAGTTTCCAAAGGCTCTCACAAGAAACAAAACACGCTTCCAAACACCAACTTTCATCTTAGAACCTAAACGAAAGATTTTGAATCAAGAGAGCCAATCTTTCGTACGACTCATAAGGATGAAACATCCAAATTTCCACCATCTACAAATTAACTTCTTAATATCTTTCTCCACATGAGCCCACCGAAGAATAAATGGGACGCATCCTCGAGCACTTGATCACAAAGAGGACAAGCCAAAGACGGAAGCGAGATAAATTCTTCGGACAAATTCGATCTAGTGAGGTAAAACGATCGAGATAAAGTTTCCAAGCAAAAACGTTTACCTTAATCGGAATACTTTTATTTCTTTATATCCTTTTATCAATATATGTAAGAACTAATATATTTCACTAATTTATGAAAACTATTTTGTTATTCTAATATTCTAAATGATAGTAGTTATTTAAATTTAATTTTAAATATACAAAATACCTTTTTTGACCCAAATGAGATAAATAAAATAGATGTGACCCATAAGGTTTAATGATTATAAAGACAACATTTTTGTTTCCTTAAGGTATTTCATGGAAGTGCACTTTTTAAGATATCAAATAAGTAATGCATAACCCTGTAATAATATCATAGCAAAAAAAAATGGTTTACCCATATGAAAATTTCTAATAGTGTATTAAAAGGGACAAGTTATTTATTCTATTCGTAAACCATTTCATAATACATTTATCTTTTCAATCTATGTATCATGGCATTAGAGTGACCAATAACCTACTCATCTAACAATCTTTAACAGTGTAATATTTATGTTCCATCCGCCACTTAACTATTAGTATATTATAAGCAACCCTAGAGTATGTTGAATAACACCTGATTTTAGTCAATGTTATGACATTATGTAATTCATAAATTTTTTTAGGGTTTACGGCGTTTGCTCTTAAACCGTAAACGATAATTTAAATCGCGAAAGACTGAAAATGATCATACAATTAAACGCATAAAACGTTAATGTATACATCAAGCAAGTGTATATATATATTTATGAGATAATTAATGACATTGTACATACTTAATTTTAACGCAACGTAAAATGCTCACATTACAAATAAAAACGTTTAGGCCTATACCCGGAAGTTCAAAAACCTAACTACTCAAAACGAAAACCCACGATTATACCCTACTCAAAAATAATCAAATATTACATCATATATAACTAAAAATATATATATATATAAAAATATAAATATATATAAAAATAAAATATAAAAATTATAAATAAAATAAAAGGCCGAATATAAAGGAAGAGGACCAAGACTTTTCAAGATGTAAATAATATCAAGATCTTATAAATAAAGAACTCTTACACCATTATCAACTTGCTTAATTAACCATGAGCTAGAGTTAGAAAGAAACCATGGTTAACTTAGGGAGAAATTTTTACTATAATAAGCATGCATGCATAAGTAAAGTTTCATACTCATACACATAACAAATTTCATTTTCTTCTCTCTTATTATAATCCAAAACCCACGTCCAAAAACAATAAACATATCAAACCATACCAAATTTTTTATACAATCTATACATTCTTTATACATCAATCCACAAGATTTATTTAAGTCATATTCAAGCCTTGGATCACCATATTGCAGTATAAGAATAAAAAGTAAGAGATTAGGGTTTTTGGAAACCTAATCTAGGGTTTTATAAGCTTAAAGCTTAGTTTTTAGAATCTAAACACGGTTTAGAACTTATTTCTCATCTCTTACATCATTACCTAAGGTTACCTAATCTTTTTATACTTTTATTTCTTATTGATTTTATGTGTTACAAGTTAAATATAGCCATAATCACCACTAATGACTTTTGAATAGTAAAATGAGTTTTATTGAGTTTATCAATTGTATACACTTATTTTTTATGTCATATGATCCTAATATATCATGTAAAAGTAAAAATAAAAGTATGTTAACTTATGGATGTAAGTATAAACAAGTTTACGGTAAATTAAGGGTATTAAATGTTTACATTAATCTTCACATGTGAAAATAATGAAAGAAAAAGGGTTGATACATGTTACTCATGATTTACAAGGACTAAGGATATATTTGACATTATTATAAGTACCACAAGTGTCCAAATGTGTTTTTAATGAGTTTATTATAGTAAAACTACTAAGTTAAAAATACATAAAAATAAGGATTTTATAAAGAAAACATAAATAAATACTTATGGGCTGTTTAAATTCGAATCAATAAAGTAGCTTTTGACCTTGACTATAAAATATATACGACTCATGACGAATTCATAATGATAAGAAACTCGAAAACCGATCTTTACGAAAAAAGATACGTTAAAAACGAGTTTTACGACTATAAATACTTTTTATAAAACTATTTGTAATAAAATGTTACTATCAAGGCAAAGGTTTAAGTTTGAAAACACCTAAAATATAATATATCTTTTGATTCCGAGATCGTACACTCAAAGAATCGCTAAAAATAACAAAAAAAAAAAAAGGAAAAAAACGGAACTTATAATACGAATAAACAACGACGTATATGATAAATTAAAGTATAAAAGTAATTTTTTAAACTAAGAACAGAAAAAAAACTATTTCATCAGCGGATTAACGTTAATAAAATATAATACCTTCTTAATAACAAAATAAAAACGTACTCGAAGGAATCCACTAAAATCGGGATATAAAACGAATAAGTTATTACTATTACATAGTTACGCAATTAAAGCCTAAAACGACAAACGAGCTGTTGCAACAGGTAATTTACAATTCATCACAGAATCTTAAAACTTGAAAATGTAATATTTTGATCGCTCGTCCTTACTACGAAGACTAGGACGTAAGAAACGCAAGAAAAAGGCAAGCAACGGGCTTAAAACGACCAAATTAGGTCATTTTTACAAAAAGTATATTTTATAAAACATTTTCACATTTATAAATATTATTTACTGAAAACGATAGTCGGTGACTATTCAATTAGAATATTGGATGGTTATAAAGTGCTATATTACTAGGAGTTTCATAATGAGGCCTCATCCGGATGGCGTAACGATGAGTTGTTGATAACATTTAAAGTGTCCTAAACTCCTCGTACGTCATGTCATGACCTCTTTAATTATGATAGCCCGAACGATAGTACGATGTAACAACTATAAGATTATATTCAATGTTATTAATTTAAGTACTATCAAACTTCTAATAATAAATTTTTTACTTGATTTGAGTACGTGTGAAATTAGTCGGTCAAAAGAGAAACAATAGTAAACCCCAAAAATTTATTTAAATGTTTTACTTAATTTTTTTTGAACGGCAACTTTATTGATAACAGAACATCTAGCAAGAAGCTAGAACATTACAAAAAAAGTAAATAGGGATGTTGAAGCCAACTAACCCATGAGAAGGAACTATTACATCTAGCACTACACCAAGTATAAGAACGCATAACAATATCATCAAAAAGGACATCTTTCCTTGGCTTATTTGGCGCAAACAACGTGAGATTTCTGAAGTTCCAAATACTCCACCAAGTCGTATAAAAGACGCCTTCTAAGACACCTTTAACACTAGTCGAAAGCCGCAACGACTTAAACCAGCTAAGCCAAGAAGCATAAGAATCAATAGGAGTCCAATTCAAATTCCACCATCTGCAAATAGAACGAGCCACACCAATAGCCAAATCACAAGAAAATAGAAGGTGTCCAAGATCTTTGAGGGCAAAGTTGCAGGAGGGACAAGAAAGCGCCGGCACCAGCACACCTTTACTAACCAAATTGGCACGAGTGGGCAGACGATCAAGAGACGCCTTCCACGCTAAATATCAAATAATGTATGCATAACCATGTAATAATTCTTAGCAAATAAATGGTTACCCATTTGAAAATTTCTTATTAGTATTATAGGGACAAGTTATTTATTCTATTCATAAACCATTTCATAATACATTTATCTTTTCAATCTATGTATCATGGCATTAGAGTGACCAATAACCTACTCATCTTAACAATCTTAACAGGTGTATATTTATGTTCCATTCCACCACTTGAACTATAAGTATATTATATGCAACCTTGATATGTTGATTATTATGTATAGTCTTAAGGCATTGAAGAACACTCAATTATATTTTGGGCAAATCGCACAAAAAGGTATCCTACTTTAGGTTGATTTTAATTTTAGATACCAATTTTTTTTCTTTTCTTAATTTAAGGTATTAAAGTTAATTTTATGTACAATGTACGGTTTTTTTACTTTTCGAATGTGGTTATCGGTCATAATTTTAGCCAAAATGTCTTTTAAATGCTCAATAATAATGATGCATTACATTAGTTAATCATTTCATCCAGAAAAATGACTCGAAACCTCTCTCGAAAAGTTAAAAAAACCTCAAAAAACCTTACATTGCTTATAAAATTAAATTTGGTACCTTAAATTAAGAAAAAAAGAAGTTGAGCACCTAAAATTTAAATTGGCCTAAAGTATGATATTTTTTTATGCGATTTGCCCTTATATTTTTAATCTTAACCATAGGTTGAATTGGAACATCTGACGGATTTGAATCTGGCTTATCTTAATGTAGTACAGAGTGCTTATGCTACTTTTCTTCATAAATATTAGATTAAAATTTATCATAGTAAATATGATATCAAAAAGTAACACTTAACTTATTTTGTTTATTTTTAAGTAGTTTTTAAACATATATCACTATGTTATACGTGTTAATATAAAAAGTAATTTTTGATAGCAAACTTTTATTAAATGTCATCTATGCGCGTTTATTGTTATACAGTTTTTATGTTACTGTTACATTATTTTACTCTTTTTCAAAGAGTAATCTTTCTAAAATTATACACCAACAAAAATTAAATGTCTTTTATAGTGTTTCAATAACTTATTTGTATCACAATGTAGCATTAATATTTTTTATTCATACATCTAAAATATCATTTAGTTACATAATATCACAAATCAATCTCTTATACAAAGGGATCATGACAGCAATGTCTATATATTTAATTTTTTACGTTACATTTAAACATTAAGGGGCGTTTGGTTCGTTGAAATTCAATGTAATCCGTTGTAACTGTAAGGGTGGAAAGAATTGTACTACGTAATTCAGATTATATTACGATGATTGTTTGGTTGGCGGTGTAATTGTAATTCAGTCACTACAATTACATCAAGTGAGAGAATTCAGATTACTTAAAAAGTTTGATGAAAAGTTTTGAATTATGTTGTAATTCAGAATTTTTATACTTTAAAACATCGATATTAATAAATTATTATTATTATCAAGGGTGCATGTCTCGAGTTTCACAAATGTTATGATTATGGAAGAAGAAAATATGCGTGTTTGAGTGTATAGAATAAGATATTATCTAAATGTAATATTAAAATTTCTTTTACACAACTTTGTGTATATACAAGTTTTATCAAAACAAATTTAGTATAAAAAAAGCCTTATATAAAAAGATAAAAGTTCATTTGGATACTAAACTTTATAACAAGGGATTAATCTTCACCCTATATCCCTATTTTGATACAAAGAATTAAATTAAACACAAAACTCATTTTCATCTTTTTTTTTCAAATATTAATCTATATCTATACTACATATAAAAGAGATTAGTATCTCTCTCCTCATTTAATAGAAAAAATTAAGTAATCCAAGTATTAATGCATAATGTACAACCTCTAATGCAAACATCAAAATAACAAAATTGTTTTTTTAATATTAATACATAACTAATACACCTCATTACTTAAAAATACAAACATATATTCACATTGTACAACAACTGAAAGTATATATTTACAAAATCGTACATATGATGTCTTCCTAAAATGATAGTGCATATAGTTTTGAAAACCGGACCGGTCCAACGAGTTCAACCGGGAACCAAAGTCACCATCGGTTCAGGTAGCCAATAAATGCCGTCCAAAGATGACCCGTCGAAACCGATAAAACGGGTTAACCGAGCGTTACCGGGATCAAATTCTTTTTATTCATCTGGTTAATCGTCACAGGGTACCCGCCGCCGCAACGCTTTAATTA
>BQNB010069921.1:0-31659 GCA_026074375.1 Tanacetum coccineum
AAATGAAAAATATTTTTGTATTTTTATTATTTTATAAAGAAAGTAACTTCACAAGGAAGGATCTTCAAAGCACAAATTGTCAAACGTTAAACGACAATCGCTTTACACTCCTCCCCGGCAACGGCGCCAAAAATTGAGTTATATAGTTATATATATATAACTAACTAGCAAATTCCAACAAGTCACCCTTGACCAAGGTAACTAGTCAAAATCTACAAAGAAAATCAATATATATCCGGAAGTATGTGATTCCCGGGTCGTTATCCCCAACGAGGAATGCAATGGAAAGTCGAGAGTCGGTTTGATATTTGATGTTTGAATGACAAAGATTTTGATTGGATTTCTAATTCTACGGGAAAATTAATGCAATCTATACTAAAAACAATTAAGGCAACACAAATTTAAACTAAAAACGCAAACGGGAATCCTAAAAACGCGACTTAAAATCATAATTTATCAAAATTAAATCCTAAAATGATCTTTTTAACTTTTATAGGTCCTAATTGACTAAAATGCTAGAACAAACAAGACTAGACCAAAAACGAAAGTGATTTAAGCTTAAAAACACGAAAAACGTGAACGGGATTCAATCCCGTTCTTTAAAAATTCAAAATCTAAAATTTTAACCCTACGAAAGCAAATCTAATTTTCTACAGTCCTATTTGATAAAAGAAAATTTTCTAAAAAAGAATTAGATTTTTTGACTTTTTTATAATTTATTATGAATTAAAAACAATTTTAATGAAATTAAATGATTAAAAATACTAAACTAATTATAAAAATTCTGAAAAAAATTAACAAAAGTAGCTTGAACAAAGCTTATCCTAAGAAAAATAAGCTGGGTAAAACAGCTTATCAAAATAAGCTGTTAAAAAAGCTAAAACAACTTATAAGCTAAATGGGCTAAAAAGGTTATAAAAGAATAATGTGTGCAAACTCAAACGGAAAAGACCCAAGGGCACTAGTGGTGAGTGTGTGTAGTGTTAAAACGTTTGGTGAGTGGGGTTGAGGTCCCGAGTTCGAGCCCTGCTCACTTGGGACTTCCCCTACTCCCAAATGTTTTTATTTGCTATTTTTTTACAACTTTTTAAATAAGCAGATTTTAAGCAACTTTTGTGAAAACAAAATTTTTAAAACTTAGAAATAAGCTTAGAAATAAGCTCAAAAAGTGACAGAATGCTAAATGACTTAAAGGCTTTAAATGCTAACTGTTTGGCTACTTTCTAAACTAAATAAGCTAAGGAAAAGCAAATGGGCTTATGACAGCTTATAACCTAGTCTTAATAAGCAATGTGGAGCAAAAATAAGCTAAGAAATTAAGCTAGAATAAGCTAAAAATGACAGAATAACATTGAAGGTCTTTTAAACTTAAAATGTTAAGCTAAAAATGCAAATAAGCTCAAATAAGCTCTACCCTAAGTAAAATAAGCTAAAACTAACCTAATAAGCAGATATAAACCTAAATTAAGCAAATGCAATAAGCCAAAAGCTCAGATAAGCCAATAAGCTTTTAGCCAAAGACTGTTAACCAAACAGCCTATAGGGTACTTTCTAGCTTATTTTTAAGCACTTAAACAGATCCTTATGGCAAAATGGCTTATACCACTAAAAAGCTCATGCAATAAGCTACAATAGTCATCAATAAAAAAGGAGTTTGAAACACAAATAAGCCATGAAAAGCTTGATGAAAAAGCTGTTACACAGATTTCAACACTTAGAAAATTTTTGCAACTTTTCTAAAATCCTACTTTTGAGCTTAAAAATAAGCTAACAAATGGATCCTTATGACTATAGGACCAACAAACAGATCAAATTTAAACCTCAAAGAACACATAACAATTTTCAAAAAGCATTTTGAAATTCAGAATAAGCCACAATAAGCAAATGAAAAAGCTATTTTACACTTAAACAAACACTTAACAAACTTGACAGATTTTGACAAAACCTAAAACACTCTTGCAAAATTAAAACTCTTCTACCCTACTGCATTTAGACTATAAAACAAGCATGAGAATAACACTTAACAACCATTTATGAAAAGCTAACTAAATAAGCTGATAGGAAAGATTAAAAAACCCACAGATTCAAATGACAAGTAATATAAGTTATGATTTTGAGATTAAAAACTTAAAAACTTACACAAACTGATTTTTATCACTACTTTTATCTAATTAAAACTGACTCAAAAGCACAAAGCAAGTTTTGACCCATTTTGACCCATAAACACAGTTAAACCAAACACCCCTTTAAATTCTGTTTTGGTATTTTTAACTTGATAAAAGCTATTTAAGCCAAAACTTTGCAAAGACCAGATGTTTTATAGCTTATATAGAACCTGATGAACAAATTTAAACTTCCAAATAAGCCAGGTTAATAAGCTAAACAACTATGCTAATTTATGAGCTATTTAGGACAGATTATAAGGAAAACTTACACAATTGATTTCTAAACTACAACCTAAGCAAAATAAGCACTAAACATCATAAACAAACATAAATAAGCAGATATAAGCAATAAATAAGCAGAAATAAGCAGTAATAAGCAATGCTATAGTAAAAGCTTAAAAATGAAAGAAAATGGAACTTACAAAGCCCTTTGCTCTAAACAAGGGCAAATAAGCTCTTAAGAGCTTTGTCTACAAGCTCTAGCTTGTTCAAGAACAAGCTAGTGACAGCAATAAGCCCTTCCCTTTTTGGCTTATCTTCCAAATAGCTTTTTGAGTGAATTCTATGTGAACTAGTTCTTAAACAACACAAAACTAGAAAGTTTTCATTGTTTAAGTATAAACAGCTTATAAGAGTTTTAATAAGAGCTTTTAGTAACTTAACCAAGACTTGAAAACAATAAGAGCTTAAAAACAGATTTTAAAACATAAAATTCCTCAAACTTTCATTAAACTTAAAAAGATTACAAGGCTTGGAATTTAAAAGACAATAAGTAAAACATTAAGTAAATAAGCTGAAAAACTAAACTAGATGCCATTTAAGGCTTACAAGAGTCCTATATATATAATAAGCTAATGGTCTTGGTTCTTCATAGTGTGTTTCTTTTGTGAGAGGGCTGAGCACTTGTGCTTTTGGTGTGAGTAGAGTCCCAAAGTCATCATAGTCGTCCATCTTGAGTGTTGCCCAAGTCCCTTGATCATAGCCATTGAAATTTTGTCCTGTTCCATTGACGAATGGGACTGTTTAGGATTGCCAACATGGCAATTGACCCATGTGGAGTGGGGTTGAGGGATGGTGATGGTTTTGTTGTTTAGTTGCAGGGTGCAGGGTGAAGAAGACCCTGTTTTGGCAATTTGGCGCCAAAATGGGGTACTCTGTTTGTATTACCGTTTTGGTGATAACAGGGGTGAGAGTTTGGGGGAATGGCAAAAATGGCCCCTCTGTTTGTATAGTCCCTTTTCAAACATGGTCCTTGTGGTGTAAAATGTTTTGGGGAGTTGGCAGTATAAGCCCTTCTAGTTATATGGTTTGTTTGCAACCATAGTCCTTTTAGGACTAACAACGTTAAGGGGTTAAGTGTTTTGGGCTTCACTTCAGTTAAAAGGGGTTTGGGCCTATGATAGCTGTTTGGGCCAACGTAAAATAAAAGGGATTGGGCCTTTATAGAGTCTTCATATAATACCTTAATGGGCTGACCCGGCCCATTAGATGTGTATGTGTTGGCCCATTAAGTATTTCTTTAGTTTCGGCTCCGTCTTTGACTTTGTCGGGGTTGACTTTGACTTTGTCTTTGGTTGACTTTTTGGTTGACTTTGACTTCTCACGCTTTTCCATTCCGTGCTAGGTTTTGTCCGTTTTGACTTGGTTTTTTTGTCCTTTTCTTAGATATCCGTTACCTGCACAATTCAAATGCAAAACATACAAATACAATGTATTTTTGGGTACGTTTTTGGTCATTTTAGCACGTTTACCTAGGTAAATGGTATGTGTAATTAAGCACATACCAAAATCCCCCATACTAAACTATTGCCGTGTCCTCACGCAATGCTACAAGTAAACACTTAAGAAAACTAAGAATCTCAATTCCCCTTGACTAATTACCTCGAAAAGTAGCTAAGTGTTCATCAAGGGGAATTAAAGAATCAAAAGTTTAGAAAAGCCCCGTTTTGACCATTTTTAAATATTTACACTTACTATCACTAATATTTTTGTATTTTTCCTTTTTTCTCATTTTTTTTTCTTTTTAAGCAACTAACTAACATATTTGACTTTCGTTATTTTTATAACTTTAGGGTCATAGAACAAGACGCATTTCAATCCTAAAATGCCCCAAAAAGGATAAATTCATCGTTCCTGACTTTTCACTTATTCCAAACCAAGCTTAAAACGAAATCACCGTTAAATATAAGTTAAGATGCTAACACTACTCATATTTGTAACTTGTGAACTTTTCACTCCCGACAATTATTATATCTTAGGTGAATGTGCTTATTTCGAATTTCAACTATAGATCAACGTTTTGCAAAATTTCTATGCGTCACGTTCCACCCAAAAGTAATTGTGTTTGAGGCAGACATCCCATGTAGCGACTTTCGTCTCGGCACATCCCAACCTTGCGGCTAAGTGACCAGGCTTTTGACACCCCACAGAGACTAGTATCGGGACTCACGGACCTTCGGTTTCAACACCCTTGGATTTCCCGTATATACATAAAATTACAACTTAAAATGTAATAGTCTTAGTTCAAAAGCATATTTAAATTTAAGAAAAAGAGATTTTCCCTATATTACATTTATTAATTCACACTTAATATTAAACATAACCATGATGCAATTGTAACCCTCGACCTTTTAGAAGGCTGCAACATCGGTTGTGAGCCGGCAAGATGCAGCAAACTTTTATCAGTCTCGGATTATTATTCTTACTATGGGCTTTCTTTAGAAGGCTGCAACATCGGTTGTGAGCCGGCAAGATGCAGCAAACTTTTATCAGCCCACAGTTTATAATTATTACTTATCATCATTTTTTAACGATATATAGAGAAGACTTCTTTTTGGAAAATTTAAGTATAAATTTGAACTAAGACTAAAATTATTGCTATCGACTACATCTCAAATTCAAAAATTGTTGATTTAAGTTTAATTTCCAAAAATAGCACGTATTATTAGTCCGGTTAGGAGCTTATGGGAGAAAAAGCCACAAATTACATACATGAGCTCTTAAGATTTCCAAATAATCCTTGTTTAGCATCCAACTCATAATTAACTCTATCATTTTTCGTTCTTCGCGAATTTCTGCGAACGCTTAGTCTAAAAGTTAAGGAACAAGCTAGAGCTCAACACGCTCGATCGAGTCAAAATTTATTCTTATTCTACCCAGCAGGAAAGTCAAAATTGTGACAAAACACTTATTTTGTTTTTGAAAATTTTTAAATTTTTTCATTTTTTGGTCTTTTGGTGGTAAAAACGGGATTACATGAAAACAATGGTTGCAGGCACAATCAAATCGATAGATCCCCCCATACTAGAACTGAACATTGTCCTCAATGTTTTAAGAAGGGTCTCTACGTAAATCCTAAGCCGTTTATTAAGTATGCTCAAAGATAAACGTTAGTTGATAAGATTTGGATATTGGATTCCCAAAATGAAGCTGAGGATTTAAAGCTCTTGTGAACGAAGGACAAAACCACGAGCACGAGAGGCTTCAAAAATCCGGGAAAATCCTGGACAATCATCACAAAAACACAAGCAAACGAGAATGGAAGAGGCATACCTCCTCATGTTACAAAACACTTATTCATTAATACCATTAATATTAGGATAAGCATGGGTTGCCTCCCACGAAACACTTGTTTAATGTCAGTTAGATTAACCCGTCCTCAAATTCATTGGTCCTTGGGGAAGGTTTGGAGATCCGGGACAACCATTTATGGTACGTCCCCTCCAAAGTAGTGCTTAAGTCTATGACCGTTCACCTTAAAGTTTGGCCCGTTAGTTTGAGATAACTCAACGGTGCCATAAGGGTACACATGGGCAATGGTGAACGGTCCTGTCCAACGGGTTTTAAGTTTACCCGAGAAAATCTTCAATCGAGAATTCAAAAGAAGGACTCGGTCACCAACGTTGAAAACGCGGTTCTTGATTTTGGAGTCATGGATCTTCTTTATCTTCTCTTTGTAGATCAAAGAGTTCTCGTAGGCTTGATCACGAAGTTCATTTAGTTCATTTAGTTGAACTTTCCGGTGATCACCCGCAGACTTAAGGTCAAAGTTTGCATGCTTAAAGGCCCAATAGGCTTTGTACTCGAGCTCGATCGGTAGATGACATGCCTTTCCGTACATGAGCTTGTAAGGAGTACACCCGATGGGTGTTTTGAAAGCGGTACGGAAGGCCCAAAGTGCGTCATCTAATTTATCCGACCAAGAGGCACGGTTCTCGTCTACGGTCCTTTCCAAGATTCTTTTCAAACCACGGTTGGAGACTTCCACTTGCCCACTAGTTTGTGGGTGATACGCGGTAGCAAGACGGTGAGTGACACCGTACTTAAGCATGACCATTGCGAATTGGTCATTGCAAAAGTGCGTACCGCGATCACTAATGATAGCGCGGGGAGTTTCAAACTGAGCAAAGAGAGATTTTAAAATTTTAACAACAACTCGGGCGCCGTTGGTGGGGAGCGCTTTTGCTTCAACCCATTTCGACAAGTAATCAACAGCCACGAGTATGTACTTGTTCCCTCGTGAAGACAGGAACGGTCCCATAAAATTGATGCCCCATACGTCGAAAATCTCGCAAACTTGGATGTCATTTTGGGGCATTTCATCTTTTTGTGAGATTCTCCCTTGACGTTGACAAGAGTCACAAGATTTGACCAAGTCATGGGCATCACGATAAATTGTGGGCCAATAGAAACCGGAGTCAAACACCTTTCTGGCGGTGTAGTTTGGGCCATGATGTCCCTTGGCGGGTCCATTGTGGCAAGCCTTAAGAATATCAATGGCTTCTTGGCCGTGAACACACCGCCGGATGACTTGATCCGCACAGATTTTAAACAAGAAGGGGCCGTCCCAAAAGTAATGCTTGACGTCTTTGAAGAATTTGTTCTTTTGTTGGGACGACATCCTTTTAACAACAAAGTTCCCCGCATGGTAATTAGCAAAACCGGCAAACCATGGGGTCCTAGAATCACCACGAAAATATACTATACTAAGTGTTTTGAGAGGAAACGTTTCGTTTATTTCCTTTTTATTGAGCACACTTTGGTGAGGATTCTCTAATCGGGACAAATGGTCGGCGGCGAGGTTCTCGGCTCCTTTTTTCATCACGGATGATGATATCAAATTCTTGAAGGAGGAGAATCCACCAGAGCAATCTCGGCTTTGCATCTTGTTTTGCAAAAAGATATTTTAGAGCCGAATGATCCGTATACACTATACTTTTTGACAAGACTAAATAGGACCAGAATTTCTTGAAACCACACACCACGGCAAGTAATTCTTTTTCCGTCGTGGTGTAATGAGCTTGAGCATTTGTCATAATTTTGCTTGCATAGTGTATAGGCTGAAAATGTTTTGTTTTTTGTTGCCCCAAGACTGCACCTATTGCAAAATCACTCGCGTCACACATGAGCTCAAAAGGTAGGTCCCAATCGGGGGCAACTAATATTGGTGCTTCAGTCAATTTTTTCTTAAGTGTTTGAAAAGCTTCAATATACTCTTTGGAGAAGAAGAACGGAGTATCTTTTTCAAGAAGACGGGTCATTGGCCGGGCTATTTTCGAGAAATATTGAATAAATCTACGATAAAACCCGACGTGACCAAGAAAACTCCGAATTCCCTTAACGGTAGTAGGATGAGGTAGCTTAGCGATTACATCAACTTTAGCCTTATCTACCTCAATCCCGTTCTTGGAAATCTTATGGCCAAGGACAATTCTTTCCTTGACCATAAAGTGGCTCTTCTCCCATTTTAAAACAAGATTGGTGTCTTCACACCTTTGGATCATCTTGTCCAAATAGGAGAGGCAAGTTTCGAATGAATTCCCAAAGACTGAAAAGTCGTCCATAAAGACTTCCATCATTTTTTCGATCATATCATGAAAGATAGCCATCATACACCTTTCGAACATGCCCGGTGCATTGCATAAGCCGAAAGGCATGCGACGATAGGCGAACGTTCCATAAGGACACGTAAATGTGTTTTTTTCTTGATCTTGAGGGTCGATGGGAATTTGGAAGTAACCCGAGAAACCGTCGAGAAAACAATAGTATTCGTTTCCCGCTAGTCTCTCAAGCATTTGGTCCATAAATGGTAGTGGAAAGTGGTCTTTACGGGTGGCGTCATTTAACTTTTGGTAGTCAATGCATACACGCCATCCCGTAACCAATCGAGTCGGAATCAATTCATTTTCATCATTTGTTACCACGGTTATGCCTCCCTTCTTAGGGACACAATGAACCGGGCTCACCCAGGGGCTGTCAGAGATAGGGTAGATTAACCCAGCATCAAGAAGTTTGATAACTTCTTGCTTAATAACCTCGTGGATTTTGGGGTTAACCCTTCTCTGATTTTGGACAGCGGGTTTGGCATTTTCTTCCATCAAAATCTTATGGGTACAAAACTGTGGATCTATCCCCTTAATATCAGAAATCTTCCAAGCTATGGCATGTTTATGTGACTTAAGAACCTTGATTAGGGCGGTCTTATCCTCATCCTTTAAGTTTTTAGCGATTATGACGGGTAATTTGTCATTACCCTCCAAAAACGCATACTCAAGATGGGATGGTAAGTCTTTGAGTTCTAGGTCGGGTGGATCTTCACATGAAGGTTTAATCTTTTTGGGCACATTAATTTCACAAACCGGTAATGGAGGGAGATTTGGGTCACTATTGATCACACTTAATAATTCCTCAAGGTAAAGGGTATCTCCCTCCGAAAATTGGTTCATCTTCAATAGCTAAGAAAGCACCGGTTTCCTCAAGAATAAAATCACTATCCCCGAAGGGAGTGAGGGTAGGAGAAGAGGTAGAAACAATTGGTTTCGAAGTTGGGGTGGGATTGCCACTCTTGGAAGTATCTAAAAATCCAAGTACTTCTTGAGCATACTCTCAAAGCTCTACATCAATGGACATCGATTCGTACTTAACCGTTCAATGATGTTGTAGGAGAATGTTTCAGTATCACCAACTTTGACTGTTATGGAAATTGTCATATGTCGAAGGGTCATTGTTCCAGTGACATCAATCAAAGCTCGTGCCGTCTCAAGAGAAGGGTCTCCAAGAATCAAAGGAACCCAAGGATCGGCAATATAGTCAACCACTACAAAGTCGGCCAGAAAGAAAAATGTTCCAATTTCCGAAAAAATCCATCGGCTATGCGGTTGGAGTAGGAAATCTTCGGTCTGGCAAGTTCAGTATCTTTGGGTTTTTGGTCAAATCCGGGTGAATTTAGCTCTTTCCATATGGAAGAGAGGCAATAGGTTGGATGCTTTGCCCGAGATCGGCCAAGGCTAAGCATTCATCCATCTCCAGAAAATCACACGGTATAAGAAATCTATCGGGGTCTCCAAGTTTTTCAGGAAACTTTTTGAGGATAACTGCCGAGCAATTTTCATTCATCGGTGTCTTCACTAAGTCAATTATCTTATCTTTGTTATTGAGAAGTTTTCTAAGCATTGGTGCAAATTTGGACATGTGTAAGATAGCATCCGCGAAACTAAGCTCGAAATGGAGATTCCTAAAAATTTCCATAAATTTCAAAGCTAAAAGATCGTCTTTTTCATGGAGCTTCTCCTTGTTAATCCTTAAAGGATAAGGTAATGTTGGTTTAGTCTTTTGAGCAACAACGGGCTCATCAATTTGATTTTGAGTTTGGGCCACCGTAGGTTGGATGTCTTCGGTGCTCGGTTGCACCGTATCCTTTGTCACCTCGGGTTCGTGTTCCACCACCTTAGGGAGGGAAGAAGGCGGAGGTGGAACTTGAGGCCCATCATATGAAACACCGCTTCGGGTAGTGATTGCTTTCAAGTCACTTTTCGGGTTAGCAACGGTGTTGCTAGGAAGAGAACCCGAGCCCGAAGTAGAGGCGGTATTGGTATTCATGAACTTGGTAAGTAAGTCCGTTAAATTGGTTATTTGGTTTTGCATGTTTTGATTTTGGTTTTGCATGTTTTTCATAACCGCATCATTAGCTTTGATGTAGTTTTGAAAGTCCTCCTTTGACACACCTTGTGTTTGAGGAGTCGGAGCTTGGTAAGCCGGATCTTGGTAAGCTGGGGCTTGGTAAGCCAGAGGTTGATTAACCGGGGGTCGATAAATTGGGCCTTGGTTGTAATTATTCCCCCGGTTTTGGTTGTAACGGTCTTGATTCTTCCCTTGGTTTTGTTGAACGGGAGGAAAACCGGGAGGTCAAACTTGATTTGCAATCGGGGGTCGGTAACCGGTATTTCCTTGGTTGAAATTAGCTGCTACTGCTTGGGTAACAAATTCTTGAATTTTGTCACGATAAACGTTGCCATCGGTGGTGGGACAATTTCGGTAAGAATGAGCACCACTACAAGTAACACAACTTTCCTCGACCGTTTTTACGGGAGTGGGAGCTTGGGTTTGGTTTTTCTTTTCGAGCAGTTAAGCTTTTACCATATCTTTAAGTTCAGCAACATCGGGAGAAATACCAGGGGTAGAACTGCTCGAACTCACTTTTGCAACAACCGGTTTGTTACGTGAATTACGAACTTTGGATTTGATTTCAATGATTCTTAGGCAATCACGGGGCATTTTATCTAAAAAGTTACCACCCCCGGCGGAATTCAATAAATCTTAATCATTAGAGTTCAAAGCATTATAGAAAGTATCGAGTTGATGTAATTCTGAAAAACCATGAGGTGGGCATGCCCGAAGGAGATCATTGAATCGGTCCCATGCCTCATAAAAAGATTCATCAAATCTTTGTTGAAACCTTGTGATTTCATTACGAAGATTTGTTGTTTTGGAAGAAGGGAAAATTTGGTTGATGAATTTCGAAACAAGATCATCCCAAGTAAGAATCGATCGAGGGGGTTCTTTTTCAAGCCAAATCCGAGTGGCCCCCTCGAGGGAAAATGGGAAAAGCATAAGCTTAACCGACGTACTCGGGACGATCGGGAACTTCATTGTAGAAGTGATCTTGTTGAAATATCGAATGTGAGCATGAGGGTCTTCTTTGTCATTTCTAAAAAATTGTTTATTTTGAACAAGAGTAAGCAATCCATGATTAAGCTCAAAGTTGTCCGCGGTGATCGCGGGAACAACGATTGCATCCTCGTAACCCTCAGTGGGTGCTTGGAGCAATTGTGCCATAGTATGATTATTGGCCATCGTAACTACGGGAGGATCGGGAGGATCTTGATTATTAATTGGTTCCTCAAGATCAAATGGTTCAACAAAAGTCTGTGGGACTTGTTGTTGTTGACGGTTAGAATTACGGGATTGAGAACGAGTGCGCATGCACTAAAATATAAAAAGAAAATTTATACTAATTTAATTTTTTTTTCAACAATTGATTCACAAAGATTTATTTTAATAACGGACAATGAGATAAGACAACTTAAACCTAATAATCAACAAGCTTCACGGTAACTCTCTAAAAGAAAACGCACAAAGGAGCGGAGGAGTAGGAAAGCGCGAAGCTATTAAAAACCTTCTCCTTTAGGGTCGTAGTTCGTTGGAACGACCCTCCTTATACCCCTCTTATAGTTTGTTTAACTTTCAAAGGTGAGCCGTACCCCGCAAGTGACAAAAGGCAAGTTTTTGATATTTGGTTCGGGAACTTATTAATGATAATACTCAAAGTTGAGAGTATTATATGATTGATTCATTTTATTTATATAAGGACAATTTTTTTTATATTTTTGATTTTTCTTGTCTTATATATATTAAAAAAAGAAAAAGAAAATCATTTTGTATTTTTTTAAAGAAAATAAGCAAAATAACTTCAAACGGAAGGATCTTCAAAGCACTAATTGTCAAATGCAACGACAATCATCTTACACCCCTCCCCGGCAGCGGCGCCAAAAATTGATTTAAATATTTCTTACTATATATATAATATAAATATTATAAATATATAATAGGTTAATATCAATAAAATCAATGAATAAACCGGAAGTAGTATATGATATTCCCGGGTCGTTATCCCTAACGAGGAATGCAATGGAAAGTCGAAAGTCGGTTTGATATTTGATGCTTGAATGGAAAAAGATTTTGATTTGTTTTCTAAATCTATAGGAAAATTAATGCAATCTATACTAAAAACAATTAAGGCAACACAAATTTAAACTAAAAACGCAAACAGGAATCCTAAAAACGCGACTTAAAATCCTAATTTATCAAAATTAAATCCTAAAATGATCTTTTTAACTTTTATAAGTCCTAATTGACTAAAATGCAAGAACTAAGAAAATTAAACCAAAAACGAAAGCGGTTTAAGCTTAAAAACACGAAAAACGTGAACGGGATTCAATCCCGTTCTTTAAAAATTCAAAATCTAAAATTTTAACCCCACGAAAGCAAATCTAATTTTCCTAAGTCCTAAATGATAAAAGAAAATTTTCTAAAAAAGAATTAGATTTTTTTGACTTTCTTATAATTGATTATGAATTAAAAACGATTTTAATGAAATTAAATGATTAAAAATACTAAAATAATTATAAAATTCTAAAAAAATTAGGAAAAGTAGCTTGAACAAAGCTTATCCTAAGAAAAATAAGCTGGGTAAAAACAGCTTATCAAAATAAACTGTTAAAAAGCTAAAACAGGCTTATAACTATAAAGGCTAAAAAGGTTATAAAAGAATAAAGTGTGGGAGTCCTAACAGAAAAGTCCCAAGGGCACGAGTGGTGAGTGTGTGTAGTGTTAAAACGTTTAGTGAGTAGGGTTGAGGTCCCGAGTTCGAGCCTTGCTCACTTGGGACTTTCCCCAACTCCCAAATGTTTTTTATTTGCCATTTTTTTTACAAATTTCTTAAGGACTTAAAAATAAGCACTTTTACTAAAAACAACTTTTATAGAAACCACAAATAAGCACAAAAATAAGCTGTAATAAGTTGACAGAATGCTTTTTTTTACACTAAGACATAAAAGGCTAAAACAGTTTAGCCTTTTTAGACTAAATAAGCAACAAGGAAACTAATGATCTAAAAACCAATGATAAGCTAACCCTATTAAGTACTAAGGAACTAAAATAAGCTAAGAAAATAAGCCATAACTAAGCCTAATTGACAAATGCACTTAAAAAGCTATTAAACTAAAAATTTCTAAGCTAAAAGTGCAAATAAGCTCAAATAAGCTCTACCCTAAGTAAAATAAGCTAGAACAATCCTAATAAGCAGAAAAATGGGCAAAACCAAGAGTACTAAAATCACCACAGAAAAAATACCATACAAGTGTTTCGAGAGGAAATGTTTCATTTATTTCCTTTTTATCAAGCACACTTTGGTGAGGATTCTCTAATATGGACAAATGGTCGGCGGCGAGGTTCTCAGCTCCTTTTTTTTTATCACGGATGATGATATCAAATTCTTAAAGTAAGAGAACCCATTAGAGCAATCTCGGCTTTGCATCTTATTTTGCAAAAAGATATTTTAGAGCCGAATGATCCGTATACACTATGCTTTTTGACAAGACTAAATAGGACCAGAATTTCTCGAAAGCATACACCACGCAATAATTCATTCTCCGTCGTGGGTAATGACTTGAGCATGGTCATAGTTTTTGCTTGCATAGTGTAAGAGGCTGAAAATGTTTGTATCGCTGCCCCACAAGACGGCACCTTATTGCAATCACTCGCGCACACAGGCCAAAAGGTAGGAATCCTAATCGGGGCAACTAATATAGGCCAGCTTCGTCAATTTTGTCTTAAGTGTTTGAAAAGCACTCGAAGTACACTCTTAGGAGAAGAAGAACGAGTATCGTTTCAAAGAAGACGGTCCATCGGTCGGCTATTTTATAAAGAAATCGAATAAATCTACGATAAAACCCCGTGACCAAGAAAAACCCAAATTCCTTTGCGGTGGTGGGATGAGTAGCTTAGCAATAACTCAACTTTAGCCATATCAACCCTCAATCCCGTTCTTGAAATCTTTGGCCAAGGTACACTTCCTTCCTAACCATAAAGTTACTCTTTTCCCCGAATTAAACAAAGATTGGTATCTTTCACACTGTTTTTAAGCATCTTGTTCCAAATGGGAGAAGGCAAGTTCCAAATGAATCTCCAAAGAACCGAAAGCCACCATAAAGATTTCCATTGTATTTTAGATCATAACGTAGAAAGATAGCCACCTACACCTTGGAAAGTTCCGTTGCCTTGTAAGCAAAAGGCATGCGATGATAGCGAACGATCTAAGTCACGTGAATGTGTTTTTTTCTTGATCTTGAGGGTCGACTGGGAAATATGAAAGTGACCCCGCGAAACTGTCGTGAGAAAAACAATAGTAATCCCGTAGCCTCCCGCTATCTTCTCAAGCATTTTGGTCATAACAGTAATGGAAAGTGGTCTTTACGGGTGGTGTCATTTAACTTTTGATAGTCAATGCATACACGCCACCCCGTAACCAATCAAGTAGGAATTAACTCGTTTTCATCATTTTCAACAACGGTAAAGCCACCCTTTTTTGGTACACAATGCACGAGGCTTACCCAAGGACTGTCCGAGATAGGGTAAATTAATCCGGCATCAAGGAGTTTAAGAACCTCCTTTTTTATTACCTTGTGGATATTAGGATTGACCCTTCTTTGGTGTTGGACCGTCGGTTTGAAGTCATCCTCCATTAGAATCTTGTGTGTACAAAATTCCGGGTTGATACCCTTAATGTCGGAAAGTTGCCAAGCGAGAGCTCGCTTGTATGACTTCAAAACCTTTATGAGAGCAGCTTTCTCCCCATCTTTAAAGTCTTTAGCAATTATGACGGGTAATTTGTCGGTACCCTTCAAAAATGCATATTCAATATGGGATGGTAAGTCCTTAAGTTCGACCTCGGGTGGTTCATCAATTGAAGACTTTTCATTTTTAGGTTCAACAACTTTAAGTTCTTGTGGAGGGAGAGGTGGTAATGATGGATCATCATTAAGAAATTCTTTAAGAAGAAGAATGTCTCCCTCCGAATCATAGTAAGAGTCATCAATTTTCGATGAAATTGGCTCATCTTTAATGGCTAGGAAAGCATCGGTTTCCTCGAGAAGAAAATCACTATCCCCGAAGGGAGTGAGAGTAGGAGAAGAGGTAGAAACAATTGGTTCTGTAGATGAAGTGGGATTTTCACTCACGGAAAATCCAAGAACTTCTTAAGAATACTCCTCACAAGCAACGTCAATGATGTCAATTCAGTTAACTGAATTATCATAATTAGAGGAGTATCTCGAAGTTTGATCAAGATTGAATGTTACGAAATTATTGCCAACACGAAGAGTTAATTCCCCCGCGTAAACATCAATCAAAGCATGTCCAGTCTTTAAAATGGATCTCCTGAGAATTAGAGAACCTCAGGATCGGCATCAATTCAACGACTACAATGTCGGAAGACGAAAAATGGAACTTTCCCCTTTTATGAAACATCCTCACGAACAGGTTCGAGAAATTGACTGGTCCGTAAGTTCGAGAGTCATACAAGTAGGAGTAAGTTCGGTAAGGGAAAGCTTTTTCCACACAAAGTGCCATTAGGTTTATGCTTAGCGGCCGAAGATCGCCAAGGCTAAGCATAATCCATTCTGGGAAAATCACACGGATGTAAGAAATTTACTGGGTCTCCAGTGTTTTCGGGGTAACTTTTGAGGAGAACTGCCAAACAATGCTCATTCAACGAAGTTCTTGCCAATTCAAATAATTTTTCTTTGTTGCTTAACAAACTCTTAATTGTCGAGGCAAACTTAGGCATGAGAATGAGAGCATCCGCGAAGCTAATGTCGAAATAAAAATCTTTGAAAATTTGGAAGAATTTATCCATTTGGTTATTAGCCTTTTCACGGATCTTTTGATCATTAAGTCTAGAAGGATATGGAATTGACGGTTTTGGGTTAGGCTTCGGAGCACTAACGGGAGCTTCAACGGGCTCAACAACGGGAAGCAAAAACTGGCTCAAATTTGGTAACATAAGTTTCAACTTGGACAAACGGGGGTTGGACACGTCTCTCGTACCTCCGTTAATTAGTAGGAAGTCACCGATCCTTTATCACTCTCTCGCTCACTTCCAACTACTTATTAGGAGAAGAAGAAGTATAGGAATCGTGGTCCTTTATAAGCAAACACCACTTCGGTGTGAACCTTTTAAATATTCCCTCGTGTTAGTAATGGTATTTACAAGGGAGTTTCCCCACTCCCGAGTAGAACGGGTATTCATTTTCAGAATTGCCCCAACATATTCAAAGATCATTAGGAGAATTGGCTAATGTAGTCAGGTTGGTTTTGCCATGTTTTTCTAAATGAGGCATCATTTTCCTCATGAATTACGAGAAGTCCGGCATTCGTTACAACTGCGTTGACGGAATCGGGCTTGATGGTCGTGCTTGATAAGCCGGAGGTGGTTTTTGAACATGACTAGCTTCCTTGGAAGAATTGGTTTCTTCCTTGGTATTCCCCTGAATTATGATTGTTTCCTTGATTCCCATTTTATGGGATTTTGATTTTGATTGCTTTAGTTTTGATTCTGATTAAACCCTGGTGGTCCGAGATAATTGTCCGAACGATAGCTAAGCAGATTACGGTTACCTTGAGGTTGGTAAGAATTACCACCTTGATTATAGGCCTCCCGCAGCTAAATTCTGAGCTTTGGTCCACACGGTGCTGAACATCATTATAAGCATAGTGACCACCACAAGTACACAGCTAAGGATAACTGCTTTTACTTTTTTGGTTTTATTTGAAGCACTATCATTAAAATTTTTGTAAATTTCTGCCAGTTTCAGCTAAGTGCTATATTTACGGAATCGGGAAGAAGAAGTGATAGAACTAATGACTCACTCTTTGAGAGGAGGATCCCAATCATTATGTGAGCGGTCATAATTCGATTAGATCATACCACTCTTCGGGCGCCTTTTCAATAAAGGATCCCTCTACACGTAGCTCATTGATGGTACTCGATTCTTAAAGTTAACCCAATTATATAAAGTATCTATTGAGTGACGTTAACAGTTTGTGATTAGAAACACAATCGAAAGCTTATAACGTTCCCATGCTTCGAATAACGACTCATCGGGACGTTGACAGAAATTGGTGATTTCATTTCTTAACTTTGTCACCATAGAGGGTGGAAAGTATTTTCCGAGAAACATTTTAGCCATTTGCTCAAATGTGGTGATAGACTGCCTTGGCAAACATCAAACCAAGCCGGTGGAAAACAATGATGTGTCAAGATTGAGGAAAAGAGATAATGGTGCATCGGTGACCCCATTCACTTGATACTTTTGGGGTGACATGCAAAAATTGTCAAATGCTTGTTCGCATCGTCAACCCGAAGTCCATGAATTGCAAAAATTTATGAACTTGTGATCATATCTCTAAGTCCAAAATTCGTTCTATGAATTGTAATCGGGCAATTGTCCACCTCGACCCATACCAAAGTTGGTTGCACAACTCCCTTCCATGTGTCCGTCATCATCGTTTCGGTTAGCGCCATGTTAATTTCCTCAAAATTGTTCCAAAGATTAGGATTCAACGCAGTTCTTCTTCGATGTACGTTCGGGATTCGAGAGGTGAAAAATATTCCTTTGTCAAGATCGAGTGCTCATGCAACTAAAAAGAAATATTAAAAGATAATTATACTAATTTAATTTTTTTTTGGTTTTTTCAACAATTGATTCACAAAGATTTATTTTAATAATGGACATTGAGATAAGACAACTTAAACCTAATAATCAACAAGCTTCACGGTAACTCTCTAAAAGCAAAACGCACAAAGGAGCGGAGGAGTAGGAAAGCGCGAAGCTATTAAAAACCTTCTTCTTTAGGGTCGTAGTTCCCTCGAACAACTCTCTTATACCCCTCTTTATATGTGTTGTTTTAAAACTTTCAAAGGTGAGTCGTACCTCGCAAGTAACACAAAAGGCAAGTTTTTTGATCTTTGATTCGGGAACTATTAAAATAATACCAAATTGAGAGTATTATAATGTATTGATTCATTTTATTTAGTGCGATAAGGAAATTTTTTATATTTTTGATTTTTCTTGTCTTATATATAATAAAAAAGAAAAAAGAAAATCTTTTTGTAATTATTTTTATTTTTATTAAAAAATAAGCAAAATAACTTCACACGGAAGGATCTTCAAAGCACTAATTGTCAAACGCAACGACAATCGTCTTACACTCCTCCCCGGCAACGGCACCAAAAATTGATCGGTTTCTTAATGTATATATAAATAATATATAATAATATATACTACTTATATCAACCAAACCAAACCAAGTGTCCCTTGAAAAGGTTTAAAGAAAGAAAATCAATGAAATCCGATTAGTAAGTTGATATACCCGGGTCGTTATCCCGACAGGAAATGCAAATTTGAAAGTCGAAAGTCGGTTTATAATATAGTTTGAATGACAAAAGATTTTGTATTTGTTTCTAAATCTATCGGAAAATTACTGCAATCTACCACATAAACACAATTAAGAGGCAACACAAATTTAAACTAAAAAAAACGCAAAACGAATCGAAAAACTGAACTTAAATTATATAAAACCCTAATTTATCAAAATTAAATCCTAAAATGATCTTTTTAACTTTTATAAGTCCTAATTGACTAAAATCCAAGAACAAAAAACTAAACCAAAAATGAAAGCAATTTAAGGCTTAAAAACACGAAAAACTAACGGGAATCAATCTCATTCTTTAAAAACTAAAATCCACAAATTTAACCTTAAACAAAGCAAATCTACTTTTCCTAAGTCCTAATGATAAAAAAAATTTTTAAAAAAAATTATATTTTTTGTTTGACTTTTATATATATTTATATTATGAATTAAAAATACGGATTTAATCTAAATAAATATTAAAAATACTAAACGAATTAATAAAAAATCTACAAACAATTACAAAAATAGCTTGAATTCTTGATTTAAGAAAAATAAAAGGGATAAACACACTTATCAAAATAAAGCTGTTAAAAAGCTAAAACAGCTTATAAGCTAAAAGAGGTAAAAAGATAAAAAAAATTAATGTGTGCAACTTCTAACGGAAAAGACCCAAGGGCGCTAGTGGTTGTGTGTGTTGTGTTAAAAACGTTGGGTTGAGGGTGTTGAGGTCCAGGGTTCGAGCCCTGCTCACATTGGACTTCCACCTTCCCTAATGTTTTTATTTTTGAAAAAAAAATTATAACTTTTTAAATAAGCAAATTTTAAGCAACTTTTGTAAAGGAGATATTTTTAAAACACTCAAATAAGCTTAGAAATAAGCTCTAAAAAGCTGACATAATGCTTAAGGGCTTAAAAGGCAAAAATGCTAAACTGTTTGCTTTTTTAGACTAAATAAGCTAATGAAAAAGAGGAATAAGCTAACACAGGCTATAAGCTACACCTAATGAGCACTAGAGAACATAAATAAGCAAATAAAATAAGCTACACTAAGCTTAAAATGACAGAATTCCTAAATAGGCTTATAAACTAAAAAATTTAAACTACAAGTGTTAAAAAGCTTAAATAAGCTCTACCCTAAGATTAATAAGCTAAAATGGATTAAGACTAACCTAATAAGCAAGACTAAGCATTACTTAAGCAAATTCAATAAGCCAAAAAGCTTAAATAAGCAAATAAGCTTTTTGACTCACAACTGTTAACCAAACAGCCAAAGGGGGACTTTCTAGCTTATTTTTAAGCTAGAAAACAGATCCTTATGGCTTAGTGGCTTATACCACTAAAAAGCTTATGAAATAAGCTACAATAATCATCAATCAAAAAGGAGTTTGAAATTCAGATAAGCTATGAAAAAGCTTAATGAAAGTAGCTGTTACACTCAGTATATACTGAGTCCCTTTTTTTAACTTTGAACCTTGATCAGGGCGGTTGGTTTTTATCTATTTTCAAGTTTTTTAGCGTATTATGGACGGGTAATTTGTCATTCCCCTCCAAAATGCATACTCAAAGATGGGATGAGTAAGTCTTTGAGTTCAAGGTCGGGAGGGATCTTCACATGAAGATTTAATCTCTTAAGGTAAATTTATTTCACTAAACTGGTGACGGAGGGAAGATTTGGGTCACTATATTACACTTAAAATTTCTCAAGGTAAACGTTATCTTCCTAGACTCAGAGATGCGTCAACAGGGTGGTATTGAATCATCATGTTCAAGAAATTCATCGATCTCTTCCATAAGGGAAATCAATTCCTCCGAAGGGAGGTGAAAGATATGAGAAGCGAGAGAGATCGATCTAAGGTCCAACGTAGAAGTGGATTGCACTTTAGGGAAATTTCAAGTACTTCTTGAAAATTTCTTCTTCACCAATCAAATGTCAATAACATCGACTCGGTTAACCGATTCAATGATATTGTAGGAGAAAGTCTTAGTATCACCAACTTTGAAGGTCACGGATTAGTCATCGTGCCTAAGGGTCATTTGTTCACCGTGAACATCGATTAAGGCACGTGCCGTCCTTAAGAAAGGTCTTCCTAGGATTAGGGGAGCCCGAGGATCGGCAATGTAGTCAATGACCACAAAATCGGCAGGAAAGAAGAACGTTCCAACTTTCACGAAAACATCCTCGGCGATGCCGGTTGGAGTAGAAATCGTTCGGTCGGCAAGTTCAAGTATCATTCGGGTTTTGGTCAAAGCTGGGAGACTTAGTTCTTTCCAAATGGAGAGAGGCATAGGTTTGATGCTTGCACCAGATCGGCAAGCTAAGGCATTTCATTCATCTCCGGAAAGTCACACGGTATAAAAAATCTACCGGGGTCTCCAAGTTTCTCAGGAAACCTTTTTAGGATAACCGCCGAGCAATTCTCGTTTACCGGTGTCTTTGTCAACTCAATCATCTTATCCTTGTCATTGAGGAGCTTTCTAAACATTGGTGCAAATTTGGGCATGTGTAGGAGAGCGTCCGCAAAACTTAGCTCGAAATGGAGATTCCGAAAAATCTCCATAAATTTTGAAGCTAGAAGATTGTCTTTTTCACGAAGCTTTTCTTTGTTGGCCCTTGAAGGATAAGGCAAGGTTGGTTTAGTCTTTGAAGCAACAACGGGCTCACCAATTTGGTCATTAGTTTGGACATTGGAGGTTGGTTGTTTTCGGTGTTGGTTGCAACCGTTATCTTTGTCACCTCGAACTCATTTTTCCTTCTTTTGGGAGGAGAAGAAATTTGAGGTCAGTAAGGAAACCACGCTTCGGTGTATGATTGATTTCACATCACCTTTTGGGTTAGCAATGGTGTTGCTGAGAGAACCCGAGCCCGAAGTAGAAGCGGTATTACTATTCACAAATTTGGTGATCAGGTCCGTTATATTTGCCATTTGATTTTGCATATTTTGCATAACTGCGTCATTAGCTTTGACGTAGTTATCAAAATCTAGCTTAGACACACCTGGTGCTGGTGGAACTGGAGCTTGGTAAGCTGGAGCTTGAAAAGTCGGGGGTTGATTCCCCCCCCCCCCCCCCCCCCCCCCCCCCCCCCCCCCCCCCACCCCCCCCCCCCCCCCCCCCCCCCCCCCCCCCCCCCCCCCCCAAAACCTTTATGAGAGCGGCTTTCTCCTCATCTTTCAAGTCTTTAGCAATTATGATGGGTAATTTGTCGGTACCCTCCAAAAATGCATATTCAAGATGAGGCGGTAAGTCCTTAAGTTCGACCTCGGGTGGTTCATCAATTGAAGATTTTTTGTTTTTAGGTTCAACAACTTTAAGTTCTTGTGGAGGGAGAGGTGGTGATGATGGATCATCATTAAGAAATTCTTCAAGAAGAAGAATGTCTCCCTCCGAATCATAGTAAGAGTCATCAATTTCCGGTGAAATTGGCTCATCTTCAATAGCTAGGAAAGCATCGGTTTCTTCGAGAAGAAAGTCACTATCCCCGAAGGGAGTGAGGGTAGGAGAAGAGGTAGAAATAATTGGTTCCGAAGTTAGGGTGGGATTGCCACTCTTGGAAGTATCCGAAAATCCAAGTACTTCTTGAGCATACTCCTCACAAGCTACATCAATGACATCGATTCGTTTAACCGATTCAATGATGTTGTAGGAGAATGTCTTAGTATCACCAACTTTGAATGTTATGGATTGGTCATCATGTCGAAGGGTCATTTGTTCACCGTGAACATCAATCAAAGCTCGTGCCGTCCTCAAGAAGGGTCTCCCGAGAATCAAAGGAACCCGAGGATCGGCAATATAGTCAACCACTACGAAGTCGGCCGGAAAGAAAAATGTTCCAACTTTCACGAAAACATCCTCGGCTATTCCGGTAGGAGTAGAAATCATTCGATCGGCAAGTTCAAGTATCATTCGGGTTTTGGTCAAATCTGGGAGATTTAGCTCTTTCCATATGGAGAGAGGCATTAGGTTGATGCTTGCACCAAGATCGGCCAAGGCTAAGCATTCATCCATCTCCGGAAAATCACACGGTATAAGAAATCTACCGGGGTCTCCAAGTTTTTCGGGAAACTTTTTGAGGATAATCGCCGAGCAATTTTCATTCACCGAAGTCTTGGTTAATTCAATTATCTTATCCTTGTTATTAAGAAGTTTTCTAAACATTGGGGCAAACTTAGGCATGTGAAGGAGAGCATCCGCGAAACTTAGCTCGAAATGGAGATTCTGAAAAATCTCCATAAATTTCGAGGCTAAAAGATCGTCTTTTTCACGGAGCTTCTCTTTGTTAGCCCTTGAAGGATAAGGTAATGTTGGTTTAGTCTTTGGAGCAACAACGGGCTCATCAATTTAGACCACCGGAGGTTGGATGTCTTCGGGCATCGATTGCATCGTATCCGTTGTCACCTCGGGTTCGTGTTCCACTACCTTAGGAAGAGAAGAAGGCAGAGGTGGAACTTGGGGTCCATTATAAGAAACACCACTTCGGGTGGTGATTGCTTGTATATCACCCTTCGGGTTAGCAATGGTGTTGCTAGGAAGAGAACCCGAGCCCGAAGTAGAGGCGGTATTGGTATTCATGAACTTGGTAAGCAAATCCTTCAAATTAGTCATTTGGTTTTGCATGTTTTGGTTTTGCATATTTTTCATAACTGCATCATTAGCTTTGATGTAGTTTTGAAAGTCCTCCTTTGACACAGCTTGTGTTTGAGGAGCCGGAGCTTGGTAGGCTAGGGCTTGGTAAGCCGGAGGTTGATTAATCGGGGGTCGATAAATTGGTCCTTGGTTGTAATTATTCCCCCGGTTTTGGTTGTAACGGTTTTGATTATTTCCTTGGTTTTGTTGCAAGGGAGGAAAACCGGGAGGTCGAATTTGATTCGCGACCATCGGGGGACGGTAACCGACATTTCCTTGGTTGTAGTTAACCGCGGCAGCTTGTGAAGCATATTCTTGAATATTGTCATGATAAACGTTCCCATCGGTGGCGGGACAATTACGGTAAGAATGAGCACCACCGCAAGTTACACAACTTTCCTCGACCGCTTTTACGGTAGCGGGAGCTTGGGATTGGTTTTTCTTATCGAGAAGCAAAGCTTTCACCATATCTTTAAGTTCGGCAACATCGAGAGAAATACCAGGGGAAGAAGAGCTCGTCCCTACTTTGGCAACAATTGCTTTGCTTCGTGAATGATGAACTTTGGATTTGATCTCGATGATTCTTAGGCAATATCGAGGCATTTTATCCAAAAAATTACCACCCGCGGCGGAATTCAATGAATCTTGATCACTTGAGTTCAAGGCATTATAGAATGTATCGAGTTGATGCAATTCTGAAAACCCATGATGTGGGCATGCCCGAAGAAGATCATTGAATCGATCCCATGCCTCATAAAAAGTTTCATCAAATCTTTGTTGAAAATTTGTGATTTCATTACGAAGATTTGTTGTTTTGGAGGGAGGGAAAAATTTGTTTATGAATTTCGAAACAAGATCATCCCATGTAAGAATCGATTGAGGGGGTTCTTTTTCAAGCCAAATCCGAGCGGCCCCCTAGAGGGAAAATGGGAAAAGCATAAGCTTAACCGACGTACTCGGGACGTTCGAGAACTTCATCATAGAAGTGATCTTGTTGAAATATCGAATGTGAGCATGAGGGTCTTCTTTGTCATGTCTATAAAATTGTTTATTTTGAACAAGAGTAAGCAAACCATGCTTAAGCTCAAAGTTGTCCGCGGTGATTGCGGGAACAACGATTGCATCCTCGTAACCCTCGGTGGGTGCTTGGAGCAATTGTGTCATAGTACGATTATCGGCCATTGTAACTACGGAAGGATTATTAATTGGTTCCTCAAGATCAAATGGTTCAACAAAAGTTGGTGGGACTTGTTGTTGTTGACGGTTACGGGATCGAGAACGAGTGCGCATGCACTAAAATATAAAAAGAAAATTTATACTAATTTTTTTTTTGGTTTTTTTTTCTACAATTAATTCACCATTTATTTTAATAACGGACAATGAGATAAGACAACTTAAACCTAATAATCAACAAGCTTTACGGTAGCTCTCTAAAAGAAAAACGCACAAAGGAGCGAAAGAGAAATTATACTAATTATTTTTTTGGTTTTTTTTTGGTTTTTCAACAATTGATTCACAATTTATTTTAATAACGGACAATGAGATAAGACAACTTAAATCCTAATAATCAACAAGCTTCACGGTAGCTCTCTAAAAGAAAAACGCATAAAGGAGCGGAGGAGTAGGAAAGCGTGAAGCTATTAAAAACCTTCTCCTTTAGGGTCGTAGTTCCTCGGAACAACCCTCCTTATACCCCTCTTATAGTTTGTTTAACTTTCAAAGATGAGCCGTACATCGCAAGTGACACAAAAGGCAAGTTTTTGATCTTTGATCCGGAGACTTTATTAATAAAACTCAAAGAGTTGAGAGTATTATATAATTGATTCATTTTGTTTATATATAAGGACAATTTTTTTTATATTTTTGGTTTTTCTTGTCTTATATATATTAATAAAAAAATCTTTTTGTATTTTTTTTTATTTTTTATAAGAAAATAAGCAAAATAACTTCACACAGAATGATCTTCAAAGCACTAATTGTCAAACGCAACGACAATCGTCTTACACTCCTCCGCGGCAGCGGCGCTAAAAATTGATTTTAAAGATTTCTTACTATATATATAATATAAATATTATAAATATATAATAGGATAATATCAATAAAATCAATGAATAAACCGGAAGTATATGATATTCCCGGGTCGTTTTCCCGACGAGGAATGCAAATTTGAAAGTCGAAAGTCGGTTTGATATTTGATATTTAAATTCAACAAGATTTTGATTGGTTTTCTAAATCTACGGGAAAATTAATGCAATCTACACTAAAAACAATTAAGGCAACACAAATTTAAACTAAAAACGCAAACGGGAATCCTAAAAACGCGACTTAAAATCCTAATTTATCAAAATTAAATCCTAAAATGATCTTTTTAACTTTTATAAGTCCTAATTGACTAAAATGCAAGAACTAAGAAAACTAAACCAAAAACGAAAGCGATTTAAGCTTAAAAACACGAAAAACGTGAACGGGATTCAATCCCGTTCTTTAAAAATTCAAAATCTAAAATTTTAACCCTACGAAAGCAAATCTAATTTTCCTAAGTCCTAAATGATAAAAGAAAATTTTCTAAAAAAGAATTAGATTTTTTTGACTTTTTTATAATTTATTATGAATTAAAAACGATTTTAATGAAATTAAATGATTAAAAATACTAAACTAATTATAAAAATTCTGAAAAAATTAGCAAAAGTAGCTTGAACAAAGCTTATCCTAAGAAAAATAAGCTGGGTAAAACAGCTTATCAAAATAAGCTGTTAAAAAGCTAAAACAGGCTTATAACTATAAAGGCTAAAAAGGTTATAAAAGAATAAAGTGTGGGAGTCCTAACAGAAAAGTCCCAAGGGCACGAGTGGTGAGTGTGTGTAGTGTTAAAACGTTTGGTGAGTGGGGTTGAGGTCCCGAGTTCGAGCCCTGCTCACTTGGGACTTCCCCCAACTCCCAAATGTTTTTTATTTGCCATTTTTTTACAACTTTTTAAATAAGCAGATTTTAAGCAACTTTTGTGAAAACAAAATTTTTAAAACTTAACAATAAGCTCAGAAATAAGCTCAAAAGCTTGACAGAATGCTAAACTAAACTTAAAAGACTAAATGGCTAACTGTTAAGCAATTTCAAACACAATAAGCAATTACAAAGCACAAATAAGCTAACACAGGTAATAAGCTATATCTAATAAGCATTAAGGAACATAAATAAGCACAGAAAATAAGCTAAACTAGGCTAAAAAAGACAGATTCACTAAAAAGCTTTAAACTTAAAATTTCTAAGCTAAAAACTAAATAAGCTTAAATAAGCTCTAAGACAAGATAAATAAGCTAAAATAGATTAAGACTAACCTAATAAGCAATACTAATCACTACTTAAGCAAATACAATAAGCAAATAAGCACAGATAAGGCAAATAAGCACTTATGCCAAAAACAGTCACCCAAACAGCCTTAGTGGTCACTTTTGGGCTTAATTTTAAACCCCTAAACAGAACCTTATGGCTTAAGGGCTTATATGCCCTTAAAGCTTGACCTATAAGCTACTTAAATCAACAATCAGAAAGGAGTTTGAAAATCAAATAAGCCCTCAAAAGGACTTATGAAAAAGCTGGTTCTCACAGACACAACACTTAGAACTTTTTTCAATCTTTACAAAACCCTACTTTTGAGCTTAAAAATAAGCAATCAAACAGAACCTTATGAACTTAAGACTATGAAACAGATTAAACTTAGACTTCAAAGAGCTTATAACAAGAATCAAAAACCATTTTGAAATTCAGAATAAGCCACAGTAAGCAAATGAAAAAGCAATTTCTCAAATTTTCAACACTTAGTCAAATTTGACAGATTAGGCAAAAACTAAAACACCAAATGCAGGTTTAACAAGATTTGTTCTAACCTATTTTGAGACTCTACTAAACACAAAAACAACCTTAGAATAGCACTTTTAAAGATCTAAACCTATAAGCTAATATGAAAGACTTTAAACCCACAAATTCAAATGACAAGTATTATAAACTATGATTTTGAGATTAAACACTTAAAAACTTAAACAAACTGAATTTTATCACTACTTTTAGCTAATCAAAGTTGACTCAAGAGCACAAAGCAATTTTTGACCCACTTTGACCCATTAACACAGTTAAACCAAACACCCCTTTAAAAATCATTCTTAACATTTTAACTTGATTCAAACTGATTTAAGCTAAAATTTTCAAATACCAGATGTTTTATAGCTTATGTAGAACCTAATGAACACATTTAAACCATCAAATAAGCCAGAACAATAAGCTAAACAGTTATGCTAATTTTTAAGCTATTTAGACAGATTTTTGATAAAACTTGCACAAATGATTTTCAAACTACAAACTAAGCAAAATAAGCACTAAACATCATAAGCAAACATAAATAAGCAGATATAAGCAAGCAATAAGCACAAATAAGCAGTTGAACAGTAAATAAGCTAAAAATTGAAAAATGGAAACTTACAAAAGCCCTTGCTTAAACAGGGCAAATAAGCTCAAATGAGCTTTGTCTACAAGCTCTAGCTTGTTCAAGAACAAGCTAGTAAACACCCTATAAGCCCTTCCCTTTTTGGCTTATCTTCCAAATAGATTTTTGAGTGGAATTTTTAAACTAGTTCTTAAACAACACAAAACTAGAAAGTTTTCATTGTTTAAGGTGTAAACAACTTATAAGAGTGTAAATAAGAGCTTATAGTAGCTTTTGAAACATAAAAAACTTGCAAACAGATTTTAAAACCAAATTTTAAATTTCATTAAACTTTTAAAAACATTACAAGGAAAATGAAGTACAATAAGCCAAATAAAACTAAGATAAACTGAAAGTAAACTAGATGCCTTTTAAAGCTTACAAGAGTCCTATATATAATAAGCTAATAAGTCATGGTATTTTTTGTCTTCACCCATTTTTGTTTCTTGTGTGAGAGACTGAGAAGCTGTGTTTCTTATGTGAGTGAGTCCTAAAAGTCATCTCAGCCATTAATTCAACTTGGAACCCAAGGTTTATCATCACAGCCCTTTATCTTCTTGTCTTTTTCATGGACTAATAGGATTAAATGGGATTGCCAAGGTGGAAATTGTTGTTTATAAGGTGGGGTTTTGTTTGTATGTTGCAAGGGAGAAGAAAGTGATGGGTAAATAGTGCCAAAAGGGGATTTGGGCTTGGCGGGAAAATTAGGATGATATACAGTGTTTTAAGTGAGCAGGGTAAAGTTTTGGGGTAGTGGCAGGAATGGTCCTCCAAGGTGATAAGTGTATTTGCAACCACAGTCCTTGTGTTGAAATAACTCTAACAGCCGTTTGGTTTATATGTTGGCCTGTTAAGGATTTTGGGTTTTTAAAGGTATAAGGCTTATTAAGTCTTCATATAATACCTTAATGGGCTGACCGGCCCATTAGATGGGTGCGGGTTGGCCCATTAAGTATTTCTTCATTTTACGGCTCCGCCTTTGACTTTGACTTTGTCGGGGTTGACTTTGACTTTGACTTTGGTTGACTTTTACTTCTCACGCTTTTCCATTTCGTGCTCGGTCTTGTCCGTTTTGACTTGGTTTTTGTCCTTTTCTTAGTTATTCATTACCTGCACAATACAAATGCAAAACATATAAATACAATGTATTTTTGGGTACGTTTTTGGTCTTTTAAGTCCGTTTTTAATGGAAAATGGTATGTATAAGTAAATACATACCATAGGGATTTCTTGGAGTAGGGACCACGTTTGATATCTTCCAGAATATTTAAATACTATATCTTAAATATGGCATATTGAGTCTCTCTGGATACGGCGTATTGAGCTTTATTCTTGTGTGGTCTTTGGTGAGTGCAGGCACGGATACGCCATATCTTCCTTGATGGATACGGCGTATTGGTCTTCAGAATAGTAATATTCAAAATATCTTCATTTAAGCTCCAGAATGCGCGCCTTTTGCTATCTTTCACTAATTATTCCATAATTACTGCAATTCTCAAATATAAACGATTAAGTAACAATTCTTTGCAATAACTATACAAAATGGGTTAATAACATGGGATAAATGATGCTATAAAATAGACGTTATTTGATGTCATCAAATATCCTCCCACTTGAATCCTACTTGTCCTTAAGTAGCTTTTAGAAGTTTATGAAAATGTATCCCTAAGGATATTTTCCGTTAAAGCACTTAATCGATCTATTACAAGTACACAACCAAACACCTCATGAAATAGGAAGATGAAAACACTCATATCACTCAACTAATCTATGTGGTAACATGTAACTAATTCGCTCAATTGCTCGGTCGTGACGAGTATTCTATCATAAGCTTGGCAAGGATACACATCTCCACCACTAAAGCCAAGGAGTAACAAGTTTATAAAGGTAAATATCAGTTTTTGTTTGGAAAGGCGTATAGTTGATCATTCTATAATCTTTCACCAGAAGTACCACTCCAACAAGGCAGCTGAAGCACACATACATGGACGTAACAACGGAATAGACATGTGTGTTCGATCACATCCCCATTCAAATTTAACCAACAGTTAAGATGAAGAATGATATAGGGTATGAACCTTCTAACTTTCACCAAAAGTCATAAACCAACGAGGTACAAGACATGCATACATGGCCGTAACAACGGTATAATCATGCATGTTCGTATAGATCATTGTTCGTGTAAAACCAACGGCTAATCATTAGGTGAGAGGGAAGTAAATTATTGTAAAATAAAAATCAAGAAACAAATAGATTAAGACTTAAGATACAAGTTGCTAGACACTTTTTCCTGACTATTTACCATGATAAAGACACAACTATTTACAACGTCTTGATCATAGATCAAAAACAACAATCTAAGTTGGTGTTCCCGTAATGGTCAACTTCCCAATCATCCCAAAACTTTACATATTCTACAAGGTAAGTGGTGATACCTACCACTTTGTACAATACTCTACATCGTTGATTTTTAGACGTATCAACGAATAATCGATCCTTCGTGTAATTCCTTCGGTAATGCTTTTTGTGAAACGATTATCTTTGAACTTTCTCTTTTTGTTGTATTTTTTCTCTTTTTTTCATTTTTTTTGCTAACTATACTTCAAATCTCGATGTAGTTTCACCATCTTCACGATCATAATAATTCTGGATAATTCCTTCGGTAATTCTTCATTCTTCGGATTCACCATTAATTGTGACGGTAGTAAAATCACATGAGTTTTGACTACTAATATACATTCCCATTTGCAATGTGCAAATTTCCAACCGCACCAAATATAGAAAATGACACAAGACTCGGGAAATACAAACTTTACACTTTAAGCAACTAGCAACTGTAAATTAAACTTAATCTAACAGGGTAGGTTAAGGTGTATGGGTGTAACGAAACAAATAGTTGGTGTAAATTCCTAAAGGATTGGCTCTACAGGGTGTTCTAGTGGATCATCACTCTAAAGATAAGAGTGGAAAAGGGTTTAACGGGAGGTTAACTAACCGGTGTAGTTACTTAATAAGCAACATGTAAAGGCGATTTAGGTGTAATCCTAAGATTTACCAATTTAAACAAGTTACTCCAATTAAATCCATAATACTCATTATTATGGTCTCGAATAGATATACCAAGCCAAGTTCTAAAGTCTACAACATCACCGGCACACTCATATTTTGTGGAATTTGGGTAAACATTTAGAAACGGAAAGGTTAAATCCTCACAATATCAAACAAAGGTCATTGTGTGCGGGTTATGTATCAAGTAATTTCACAAAAGTATGCTTGAATTTTTTTTTGAATTTGAGCATCGTTTAAGCTTTTTATTGTGAAAAATAGGACAAGTAAACATTCTAATTCCATCCCCCCACTTGAATTATACAACGTTCTCGTTGTATAGATAAAACATTAAATACGGGAATTAAAAAGAATTAGAATGAGAAACTCCCCTGATGTTTGCTCGGTAGATTCTCCATGTTGCGTTTTTGAGCAAGATTGTGTTGAACAACCGCCTTGAAGTTTCAAGACTCCAACACTTCAAAATTTCCAGAAATTTAAATTCTCCACCAATATTCGTCGATATTTCCTTCTCGAGGTCTTTTAGAAAATATAGGAAGAACATGTGTATTCCTATCTTGGTACCTACGGTTAATTTAAACTAAACTAAAAAAACTAAATACGAGCCAGTCTTGTGGATACGGCGTATCAGGTTAGTGAATACGCCGTATTCAAAATCTGACAATAATATTTTTAAAGTGCAATAAAAATAAAGACTGATAACGTCCAGACGATCAATACGTCGTATGGTATGGAGCGGATACGCCGTATTGATGTCTGGGAAGACAGACTCGATAACAAAATTAAATAACATTCCGGGTTGTCTCCCGAGAAGCACTTTTGTTTACAGCAAAGTATTTAAGTTAGACTTTTCTTCAACTTCCTTTTTTTACTATTTGGTGCGCGTCACCTTCCATCCTTCGTCTTTTTTCTAAAAAATATCTTGATAGATTTTTAGACATATTATCTTCGTTTCTTTCCCAAATATCATATTCGTAACTTCTTATAGCAATATATTCTTCATTTGGTCCAAGCGAG
>BQNB010069922.1:416-30389 GCA_026074375.1 Tanacetum coccineum
AGCCGTTTTGTCGTTTAAGTGAATATATTCTGGTGATTGTTGATGACTGTAATTCACCAAAATTGGATAAATTGAAAAATTGCATTTTTCGCTTGATAAACCACAAATCGAAGAAGAAAAGAGAAGAAGAAATGAAGGTTTTAGAGAGAGAATCAAGAGAGAGAGTTGAGAGAGAAAATAGAAAAGGAAATGAGAAAGATATATTAAAGTGAACTCTTGCTTTAATCCATACAAAGCTTTCCTCAGAAGGTAAACTTTTTCCCCTTTTGGCTGAGCAACATAAACCTCCTCCTTCAGTAGACCATTAAGAAATGCCGTTTTCACGTCCATCTGATAGATTGGAAAAGACTTGTGTGCTGCGTGGGCAACGAAAATCCGAACTACCTCCAAGCAAGCAACTGGAGCAAATGATTCTTCGAAATCAATACCCTCTTCCTGAGCATAACCTTTAGCAACAAGTTGTGCTTTGTTGCGAATTACAGTCTGATCTTCATCCTTCTTGTTCTTCCATAACCACTTTAGCTTTATAATCATCTTGCCAAATGGTTTGTCGACTAGTTCCCAGACTTTTAGTCTATCAAACTGATGAAGTTCATCCTGCATTGCTTCGATCCATGCAGAATCTGCCATTGCCTCCTTAATGTTCTTCGGTTCAACCATACTCACCGTGAGCGCGAATATACACATTTCAGGATCTGTGGCAAGCTGTCATCTTGTTTGAACTGGAATGGTTGGATTTCCATGAACTTGTTCTAATGGATGATCTCTGGTCCATCGGTAATCATGACTTTGTGGTTGAAATGAATGCACATCGGTATTATCAATGTTGCGTGAGGAAGGCTCACCAATTTCTTGTACCCGTGTACAAAAAGGATTGATAAATTCATCTTCTTGAAACGATGCATTCAGTGCTTGATCATCGTTGTTGTCCTCAGCATGACCGTGTACTGGATTGTAATATTCTTCAAGTAAAGGACTGAAGATAAATTCCAACCCTTATTGTGACGAATTGTTCTTTTCTGCTGGAGAAACAACATTTTATCTTGGGGGCACAGGGTCAGAGTTATCATAATCTGACGCCTTCTATCCTTGAGGAACGAGGCCTGAAGAGACATTTTCAACAGACATCTCTTGTCGTTGTGGTGCGAGGTCTGAACTATTGTGATCAGACATCATTTCTTTGATTTCATCAAACTTGATAATGGAAGCTTAAAAGCTGAGAGCATTGTTCGAGCAGCCTCAATAAGAGTGCGGTTTCGTCTTTCGACAATGCCGTTCTATTTAGGTGTTTGAGGAGTGGAAGTCTGATGTTCAATGCCTTCTTCTTTAAAATAAGCATGGAGTGTCTTGTTAAAGAACTCTGTACCTCTGTCAGTACGGACACTAATAGATTGAGCTTGAAGATTGCGTTGAATCATCGTGAGAAAGTCTTTGAGAACTTCTGGTGTTTCATCCTTGGATCATAGAAAAAGAGTCCAAGTGTATCTTGAATAGTCATCAACAATCACCAGAATATATTTCTTCCCATTTATGCTTGCAACCCGCATTGGACCACATAAGTCCATGTGAAGCAAATTCAGCCTTCCTTTGGAACTTGGAACAGCTTTTGACTTAAATGAGCTTCTTTTTGCTTTACTCATTTCACAAGACGAACAGTTGTATCCTTAATATGTAACTTAGGTAAGCCTGTCACAATATCTTTCTTTGATAGTAAGGTGATGTAATCGAAGTTAAGATGAGAAAGTCTTCGATGCCATAACCATGCTTGAGTTGGTGAAGCTTTAGCCATGAAACAGATTAGAGTTGATGAAGTTGTTTCTTGAAGAGATATTGTGTAGAGATCGGATCCACGATTACCAGTTAGTAAATCGTTTCCCTGAAGATCTCTCACAAAACAAGTAGATTTCCTAAAAGCAACCTCCAAATCCGCATCACAGAATTGACCAACCGAGAAAAGATTGTGATTGAGGCCTTCGACGTAATAAACCCGTTTGATCGTAACATTTTTCTTGATGCGCAGATTCTCCATAACCAAGAATTAGAGCAAATTGATCATTTCCAAAACGAACAGTACCCAAAAATTTCTCCACAAAATTACACAACAGCTTGAGATTGCCCGTCATGTGCTTTGTGCATCCAGAGTCAACAATGAATAGGATGAGTTGTACAATCTGCAAGAGAATTAGAGGACGATGGAACATTGGACAAATTGGATCCTAAGGAATTTGATATCTTCAAGACATTAGTAATCTAGATGACAATGTTATAGTGGGATATACTTGTTGATACTTCTCTTCTGCTTTTTAGGCATCCATATCTTTTTGGTCCTAAGAGGCTTTTGTGTCCATTTATATCCTGATGGACATCTCTTAGCTATCCACCATTTTTCCTGATTTGTATTCTCATACAACTCCTTATGGTAACTCTTGGATTTCTGAATAGTGGTATCTGATGCAACTGTTTTCTTATGGGGTGTTGCAACAGATTTGTTCGCTTTTCTCTTGGGTTTACTAGCACTAATAGGCACTACCTTAGGCTTCTTAGTTCTAGCGTTCACGTCTTTCAAGTATCTAGAAACACAAGCATCATGATTAGAATTAAACACACATTTTCCACATTCAGCACAAACAACATTTACATTCAAAGTTTTGGATTTTGAACTGTCATTACACGCAGTTACAGACTTTGTTTTCTTAGAAATACTAGAAATCCTATGATGGTCTTCTACTTCCTTCTTTTTAATTCACATTGTATATTGTTTGGACGACTTCTCTTTAACTTGATAGCACTTAAGCTGTGGTCTGCTAACACTAGTAGTGTGAATTACTCCTGAAGATTTAGACATGTGAGGATTAGTATTCCTAGAAGCATGAGGCAACTGTGGTGTTCTAGTTTGTGTTGTGGTGGAGGGCAGATTCTTTATTCATTCCTAGTTTAAGCACATTTGTGTCTTCGAATGCCGTGGTTCTATTTGAGGCAAATTCTGTGAGTGACTGGTTTAAACACAACCATCCGACGCATTAGTTTTATTAACCGATGATTCGTTTGAAAACTTTCATTTCTAGGAGAATTTGGAAAGGAGTCGGTTTTCCTAAAATGATGGTTTTTGGAATCCGTTGAGCATTTGGTTGTCAAAAACAGATGGTTTATCAAACTGCGTTTTCGAGTCCTTCCTTTATAGGATTGAACGATGTACCTGTACTTAAGAGAGTACCTGCACTAACATCAAGAGCTTGTTCGCTTTCACATTGGTTAGTGATATCTTCTTTTGAACCATTTGGGGGTTCACTGTCAACCTTTGTTGTGCTAGAGGTGAATATCTTTCCGGTTGGAACCCATCTAAGACAAACAGTCTTGAGAATTCTACCCGTTGGTTGCCACCTAAGACAAGATCTAGGACTTGTTGTTTTCTCATGCACAGTGGAAGTCCTTTTTATTGAAAACATATGTCCTGTTGGGATCTGTCTATTTAGTTTCGTTGCAACCCTTATTTGCTCTACGGGTTTGTTTCTGTTCGTTGTCTTATTGGATGGAACCTTAGCACGCGAGTTGACTTCTTTCAGGAATTTTGTAACACAAGAATCATGATTTGCATTAAAGACACATTTCTGACATGTCGAGCAAACAAAATGTTTGGAGTCAGAAAAATTTCTAGAGTTCCTAGAGTGTTCTTGTGTCTTTTTCTTAGCCTCCTCTAGGTAGTGATTATGAACAATGTCGTTTGAGCTATACCTAGATGAGCTAGTTGCAATCATGTAACCATTAGCAGTGTTGGGTAATCTAGCAGGATCAATCATACTAGGTTTTCGATTCACTTCTTTGTCTTTCTCTAGGTAGTAGTTATGAACCATGTCATTTGAGCCTACAAATTCTTTAGGTGACTGAGATGACACATGCTTTGGGTTATTCCTAGAGGGCTAGGTGCAATCACATTGGGTTTCAGGAACTCGCTTGTTTTCTAATCTGAGGCAAATTCTGTTGATGACTTGTTTAAACAACCATCCGACTCATTAGTTTTATTAACCGATTGTTTCATTTTGCAAACATACTACATTTCAAAGAAGTTGAAAAGGAGACGGTTTTCCTAAAACTGATGGATTTGGAATTCGTTGAGCATTTGGTTGTCGAACACAGATGGTTTACTTAACTGAGTTTCCACGACTTTCTTGCATTCTCGAAGAGTTTCTTTAAACCACTTATTGCCTAAGTTCTTGTCTTGTATTTGAGCTTTCAAATCTTCGTATTTCATGATATTGTTCACGTTCTATCGAAATACATTATGATCCGTTATCTTTGCAAACGTGAGTTTTTTTTCATTTGTTCTGTTACATGGTTGTAGAAGCAAGTCCAGGAGAAAATCAAGTGTTAGATTTTCCAGTTGTTTGAAATACTTTTTTAACAAATTATTAAGACTTCTTTGTTTTAACAGATCAGTTTTGTTTTCGAAAGCTTTTATTGCACAAGACATTCACATTCTTTGACTTATGAAGTATACAAGCTTTGTATTCATCATAAGCATTTTAAAATCAGATAGAGAATCAACTATGAACATGTAACATCTTTAGACACACACTCCATCGTAGAAGTAATCATAGAATATTTTGAAAAATCAAGGCCTTTTCAGATTCAAGTTCGTCAACCTTCGTTTTCAGGGTATTTAATAACGTACTCAAAATCTTCATGCATTTCCTGTTTTAAGTTCCGTGTTCAAAATCGAAAACTGTCATTTTGTGACTTATTGAAAGAGTCATGAGTGAATTGTTATTATCAAAAGTTCCAAATCATGAAGCGTTGTGCACCAAAAATAATCACTAGTAATGTTTTAAAACAAGTTTGATCACAAATTACCCTAAATTGATTGATTTAAACGTCATGTCGTTAAAAACTTGTCTACTTATAGCTAATGGATTCCTAAACTGGTAGAAAGGCTAACGTTTTTTTAGAATGTTTGGTTTTGGCTCGAACAAACGATTTCTCCACACTGTAGTCCTTACTTCCATTCCGCGTTCCAACTGATAAAGATACCTCACCATGAGGGTGCTATTTGAAAATTTCATAAAGACTATTTTGTTTTGTGTAATCATATGGTCTTAACATAATCTTTACTTCAATTTGACCTACTCTCGGTATCAAAGAGTTCATGTTCTCTTCCCATATCAGGGCAACTGTTTGCAAGATCAGAAGTATCATATAGGATCTCATACAAACATGGCTTTTCAGCTTGAGCTTTATAGAGTACCTAGGATTGGCAAAAGGTTAGTCTACCCTTATATGTCACGCATTTGGGTGCTAACAAATGAATGTCTGAATTGACGATTATACAGTATAAACAATTTTAGTTCAAAAACTTAAACTGTTTGTCCATTCAATCATTTGTTCAATATCTTTATTTTTCCGTAAACCTTTAAATCTGAAATGATCTTTGTGTTTCTCTTTGAATAACCTTCCAAGTTGTGACTTTGTTAAAAGAGCTCTTTTTTTACTAACTCATCCGTGTTTCTATCTGATGAACGGTAAACTAAATTCATAAGGCTTTTGTTTTAAAACCTTCTTTATATTTCAATGTCTTTTAAAAGCTAATATTCCTAGAGTTCATTAAACTTTGGTTTGAAGAATCTCAGAATCAATCTCCGGATCCATTAAAGCTTTGTACTTCTCAACCTCATTCTGTTGTGTTCTGAAGTGCATCACACAACTATCCCGACAAACTAGTAGACCTCCCCCAGATCCCTACCAGTCTTCATCAAGGTAGTTCTCCCACTCATTTTCATTTCTGGTCAATGATGCTTTTTGCTTCTTTATTGCTTAAAATCATTTTTTGTTTTCCTCAGTATCCAATAGTTAAATTTGTAATTAAAATTAGCAATCCAGCACGCTTTCAGTACATTCTGTAGAATTTTTCCTCAGAATGTTGTCTTTCATTCCCGCAACACACATTCTTTTTCATCATTGTTTTGTACCTGTCCAATGGCTATCAGTAGAACTTTGTTCTGCAGGTAAGACTTCCTGAATCTATGCCATGAAACCGTAATGTTGCTTCAATCCCTGCTTATCTAAGTCTTCAATCAGATACAAACCCACTGCTTGTTTTCATCTCCTGAACCTGTAATCCGATGATTGAATACTCTTGACCTGTGCACTGTTGAATCATGCAACGTCTCCACTCAAACTTTTTCAATGTAATCTAAGCTCTTCTCATATGACTTGCTCTTTCTACTAATACATTGCTCATATTGAGTTCAAGTTATGAGATGATTTGTTTCCGTTGATTCGTGAGCATGAACATTTTAGTGTAATACTTTGAAGTTTTCTCTTACTCTCTGAACAGATGAAAAAGATCTTGGAATAAAATATCGAGAGGCTTAAACAAGTCAGAGATAATGAATCCTTATCAAAATGTACTTTGAATCACACTTTAGAGCGCATTTGGGAATCCATCTCGTGAAGAGATTTCTGCAATGAGTTGTGATTTCTAAGTTAAATCCATGTGTTGAGATAACTGGAAACTTGAAAGGTTCTAAACACCATCCCCAAGAGTGTGTGCAAAAGCTTGTTAAACAAGGGACAACCAGAGAAAGTCTGTCCTTTCGAGAACGTTCACGGGATTTTACACGTCTATGATTAAAACCGATAAATGATTTAACGGGATTTTACAAAATCAATAGAAAACCATGAATGAATAATCGATTGTTGTTGAGGTTTGTTTCTTGTATGATCAATGCAGTTTAAGTCCTTGTTTTGGTTTTGGCTTTGGCTTATGGTTTGATGATTTGTTTGGAATTCGGCGCAGTTGGATTATGAAAAAAAAAATGTTACCTTATTACCAAAATCTAAATTTGGTGTAAAAATAAGCTAAAAAGGCTATAGAAAAAATTATATTTTACTTAATTTTTCCCGCCAAAAAGTCGCTAAAAAGGTGTCGACCGAAAAAAATGTTTACGCTATTACCAAAATTTGAATTTGATGTAAAAATAAGTTAAAAAGGCTATATAAAAAATTAAATATTACTCAACTTTTTTTAAGCCAACCAGGTGGGCCCACAACTTATTAATAAGCCCCCTCGAGCTTATTTAGGGACCTAATATGCTTATTGAACTATTATAGACTCTCATGTACTCTAAAAAACACAAACGAATACTTAACGGGCTTGATAGCCCATTACCATGACCAACAAAAACCCATAAGCCACAAACAGCGGTTTGATTTTTTTTTTTAAATCAAACCGCTGCTAGTGTAAGCAAACCGCCGTGTAATAGAATAATCAAACCGCTGCTTCTTTTGACAACTCGCTGCCCTAATAAAATACTCAAACCGCTGTTTGGTTTAGCAACTCGCCGCCTGATCTTATAATCAAACCGCTGCCTTGTTATTTTCAACAAACCGCCGGCAGTATTAAATAATCAAACCGCCTTGGTTTAAAGTAACTCGCCGTGAAATTTTTCTTCAAACCGCCGTGAGTTTTTGAAATTTGGGCATGGTAACGTTTGAATTTTGCTCAATATAATAATCAACTCGCCATGAACCTGTCAACTCGCCACAATACAATGCAAACCGCCACCTGGTTTCAACAACTCGCCGTGTAATATTTTATTAATATAAAACACAACTCGCCACTGTGGTCAACAAACCGCCGTTGACTATTTCCTTAAATCGTGGATCTTGTCCCCTAGCTAGTCAAACCGCCGTGAAGAACAAATACTTAAATAAGCAACCCTCCACGATGAACACAAGGTCGAATTTGACAAAATCACTCAAATAAGCTTTTCTATCCACGAATCAAAGCTCTAACATGCAATACTAAGGAGATATACCATGATTAAACATCCTATAACATGTATTTCTTCTTGGATCGTCAAAAATGAAGCAACCCTCCACCGGGAAGAACATAAATAATTCGAAACCTATTTGGTCTATGATTTCGAACTTGAGCCTTGTTAATCACTTGTTAGTGGCAACCATGAACTTCTTTAGCATTAGTAGTAACAAGAAAAACCACACGATAACCAAACAAATTAGCCCAAATAAGCTTTTTTGAGCCGTGGCTTTTAGAACCAAAATAAGCCACAAATTTGCTAATCAACACAAGAATCAACACAAATTCACCCTTGATGCTCTGATGCCAATCTGTAGATCCGTATCACTTCATAACATATAACATACACGAATTAGATCTAGAAAGGACGAAGAGAAATGAGTTGTTCACTAGAGAGAGAAAGAAGAGAGAAGAGAGAGAGAATGTAACTAGAAAAGAAGCAATTATCAGAATAATATGAACACAATCTTTTCTAAATAGAAAAAGAGTTTATATACCCCGTCGCATTAAATGACGCGCGGGGTATTTAACTAGGGGACCACGGCTCGGGTTTGGTTGGGATTTAACCCGAAACATATACAATATTAGATTAACTATCGAGCTGATTCCCGATACTTTCCTATTACAACGTTAAACTAATGATGACCGAGACTTAAATACATAATGAACGCAAACTTCCATGTTCGGTATCAATATTTTGAGGCTAACAGTATGCTCATTACTCTTAATCAAAAATGATATAAGGTTGGTTAGTGCCTATCTATTGATCTTAAATTATATTATGGCACGAGAAACCCGTGATATAAGACTCTCGTAAATTTCTTTGAAGTCTTTTCTGACTTTTCCATGCTTGGTCCTTTTCACTTGCCCTCTAGACAAACACACTCTGTTGCAAGCTTGGCAACATGCTTTACATGCTCATTGAGCATATTGTTCTTTAATGATGATAAACTATTTGAATCAAGGAACCCCTTTCTCAGTGATGAAACAAAAAACATTGCCAAACCCAAGTCTCTTTCAGTTCATACATGCGAAAATACTTTCTGCCCGTAAGCAGCTCCAAAGAAACAATTACCAAACTATATAAACATCACTCTTCCTCGCGTCAAGTCCTGATCGGAAGTACTCAGGATCTATGTATCCAAGAGTCCCATGTACCAATGTTTGTACGTGAGTCTGATCAATAGGAGAAACTTCGAGATGCCGAAATCAGATACCTTAGCAGTGTAATCATCAGTCAAAAGTATGTTTGATGATTTAATATCTCTGTGAATGATTTGTGTAGTAGAGTGTATGTAAGCAAGTGCTTCTGCAGTTTGTGTAGCTATGTTTAGACGCCTTTCAAATGTCAATGAACAACTAGATCTGTGATCATGTAGATGGTTGAAGACAGTTTTGTTGGTTACAAACTCGTAAACTAGGAGTGGAGTATGTGTCTCTAGGCAACATCCCAATAGTTTGACCACATTCGGGTGGCTAATTTCAGATAAAATGATCACCTCATTAATGAATTGCTCAATCTGGTTTTCATCAATCGACTTCGACTTTTTGATGGCGACAGTTCTTTTATCATCCAATGTAGCTTTATAAACTGTACCATAGCCTCCTTCACCTATGACATTGATTTTGTGAAAGTTATTGGTTGCTTTTATAAGATCTCCTGCTGCAAAAATCTTGGCCATGCCGGTCGATTGTTTTGATTCAAAAAGAAGTCTCTGCAGAAGCACACCACCATTTTTCTTGAAAAACATTTCCCTACTCTTCATTATCTTCCTTTGCTTAAGTCCAAAGTACAGAATAAGTACAAACACAAGTGAAGCTGCGATGCCCATGCTAATTCCTGCCATAATAGAATTTGATATTAGAGAACATATACCACATTAATTAAAGTTACTTAGCTTATCTAACTCCTGCTATATATGAGCTTGTACAAACCACCCGAGCATATACACCTTGAGCCCTGGCGAGTCTGACTCATTATATCGGCCTTTAACTTAGTTGAGCCAACTGATTCTTTATGAATCAGTTGTATATAATTTTGGTTTTAACCAGCCTCAATTAATTTATGCTGCTGCTTGCGTTTTTTGCATAGGCTATTGTTATTATTTTCTGAGGAGTTTAGTCTTAGTTTGGATTAACTTATTGGAACGTACATTAGTCAAGTGAAGACTTAGGCTATGAAACTAAAGTTAGCGAAGAAAGTTCATGCTACTCATGACACTTTCCTAGCTTTGTATATGTTCTTATATTTGTCAGCAGAAATTATTTGAAAAATGAGTTTATACCCACAAGGTAAAAACTTGCTTTGTAATGAGTAATGTCTATTGACACATTTTTTATAATGGTAGTGCATACCCTGGTATTCAATCTTGGATCTTCCATCATCATCTGGTGGCGAACTTGTAACAGCCGTTTGTGCATATGAGCAACCTGTCCCATTTCTCATACCATCACCCTGCTTCCCAGAGGGACAAGAACAATTGTAGCTCCCCTTCGTGTTAACACAATCATATATGCATTCATTCTGATGTGCACACTCGTCGATATCTAAAAGGCATCACAAACCGTCTTAACAGTCTTATCAAATCTGTTAATGGTATAGATAAGGTTTTCTTTCATCATAAATACAATGCGCTTTTTCAGATTTTTATTTGTCCCATTTTGTGCTCCATTTAGGTCACATACAGTACATTTGTGTTTATGCAACAGAAAAACAATCTATGAACAAATAAAAAAAGTGTTACCTTTACAGCCATCTGGGAGGTACGCGTTGCCCTTGTACCCTTGAGCGCATTCACATCGATATCCCACTTGCTTTTTCTTTGATCCATGAAGAACATCGTTGCATACGCTATTCTCTTGGCAAAAATAATCCATATTTGTCTTTTTAGCTTTTTCACAACTTACATTTCCAACCCACCATTCAAGAACCACAGGAGAAGCTCGATTTTGCATGGTACCAAAATCCATTTCATTAAATTTGTACCGACCTTTCTCAACAATAAACCCATATGTGCAATTATTATAACCCCATTTTCCAACTCTTCCCGTGTTGCTGTCTGCATGGATCCTGAAAGTTTTCATCCTGTAACGAAGTTTAGTCTGGCTGCAACCCATGCCAAAGCATGAACCGTTTGTTAGCTGCTTGCAGCTAGTCATTGATAGACATCCTGTTATATAACCTTTAGCATTAATAGTCTTGATGTCTGCTCTAGCGTCACATCCAACTGCGGTCAACATGTTTCGTGTGCTTGAAATAGGGAATCTTGAAAGATTTATTCTTGGTTCTGACTTGCTAGTAACTTTACGTTGATCATTGTAACAACGATGGGCCATTGGTAATAACCCCCGAATATTCCCATCCAGTATAATTTCTTGCAATTTGAAAGTGGTGTTCCAAATTTGTAGGTTCTTGCAATCTACGTGAAATAGTTTGCTCAAGTAGCAGCCTTCTTTTGTCCCAAAAGGATATGGAATTGTTATGTTCCCACATTCATTCGGGCAGTTAGGCAAAGCTTGTGCTACTTTAACTGCTGATGTTGGTTTTGATAGCATCATCATTAGTACCATAAGATGTAGAATCACTTTACGTAGCATCCACATTGCCTCTAATGGACTTGTCAATGTGTCATCCATATTGGATTCCCTTTTTAAACATTTTGAGCTCGTATGTAGACGTACACTGATATCACCAACAACGTTGTTGTTTTATCTTTTGTTCTGTTAACATATTCATGGATTGCCGGCACCTTGGGATATATGCATAAATAAATAAGATAAAATGTTGGTGTTGTCTACATGTCTTTTGTGTATAGAATTGATTCTATGTTGTTTGTATGTGTCGTACAGGATGTCCTTAAGTCGACGGGGATAACCTTGAAGTGGTCAGTATATAATAGTTAAATCTTCTTAATCCTTTATCTAATGTAAACTTATGTACTAAAAGATATATTCAGCAAATAACTAACATTACAACTTATAATGGAACTGATACACGAGGGCCGTATCTACGTATAAAATAAGAGAAGCTGCCCAGGGTCAGTGATAGATTTTCTCAATTCCTTAAGCTTCTTTTTTACTTCTTCCATGTTAGGCCTTTTCTTGCCCTCTAGCTCGATACAGTCTTTTGCAAGGTTGGCAACAAATTTAATATGCTCACTGAGTCCATTTATCTTAACCAGATGATCAAGTATATGAATCAATGAACCCCTTTCTAGTGATGAAACAAAAAATATTGCCAAACCCAAGTCACTTTCAGTTCCATCATGTGAAAATACCTTTCTGCCCGTTAGCAACTCCACAAGAAACATACCAAAACTATAAACATCACTCTTTTCGGTCAAAATTCCTGATCGGAAGTACTCAGGATCTATGTATCCGAGAGTCCCATGTACTTCCTCTTTATCGGTCCAATAAAATTCTTGATCGGAAGTACTAAGGATATATAGGATCGGAGAGTCATATGTACCAATGTTTGTACGTGAGTCTGATCAATAGGAATGAACTTTGAGATGCCGAAATCAGATACCTTAGCTGTGTAGTCATCGGTCAAGAGTATGTTTGACGATTTAATATCTCTATGAATGATTTGTGTAGTAGAGTGTATATAAGCAAGTGCTTCTGCAGTTTGTGTGGCTATGTTTAGACGCCTTTCAAACGTCAATGAACAACTAGATCTGTGGTCGTGTAGATGGTTGAAGACAGTTTTGTTGGTTACAAACTCGTAAACTAGGAGTGGAGTATGTGTCTCTAGGCAACATCCCAATACTTTGACCACATTCGGGTGGCTAATTTCTGATAAAATGATCACCTCATTGATGAATTGCTCAATCTGGTTTTCATCAATCGACTTTGACTTTTTGATGGCGACATTTCTTTTATCTTCCAATGTACCTTTATAAACCGTACCATAGCCTCCTTCACCTATGACATTGCTTTTGTGAAAGTTATCGGTTGCTTTTTCAAGAACTCGTGCTGAAAATATCTTGGCCATGTGGTTTGATTGTTTTGCTTCAAAGAGAAGTCTCTGTAGAATTAGGCCGCCATTTTTCTTGAAAAACATCTCCCTACTCTTAATGATAGTACGTTGTTTGAGTCCACAATATAGAATAAGTGTAAACACAAGTGAAGCTGCGATGCCCATGCTAATTCCTGCGAATTAACACAATTCGATATTAGGGTAAATCCATAATTTGCTTAATCAGTAGAAGTAACTTAAGCTTATCATACTCCAACTAGCTATATATATGAGCTTGTACACATGACCTGAACCCTAGGTGAGTCTGACACTCTGACCCTTTGTATAACTTATTGGATCGTGCTGGAGTCTAATCAAGACTTAAGCTTTTACACACACATATGTACCGGCATAAGAGCCTTGCCATTATAAGTTAAGCCAATTCCATGCTATCAGGTTTTCCTATAATTTTTTAATAAATTATAATGGCAGTGTGTACGTACCCTGGTATTGAATCTTGGAAATGTTACCACCATCTGGTGGCAGGCTTGTAACCGCTATGACATTTGAGCATCCGGTCCCATTCCTCCAACCATCACCCTCCTGTCCAGAGGGGCATGAACAATTGTAGCCCCCCTTCGTGTTAACACAACCATATCTGCATTCATTTTGTCCTGCACACTCGTCGATATCTGAAAAGTATCACAAAACTTCTTAACTGATTTGCTATGTTGTAGGTATTCTATTGTTTTAAAACCCTGATAAATAAACAAAGAATTTGCTACCTTTACAACCATCTGGGAGGTATGCGTTCCCCTTGTACCCTTGAGCACATTGACAACGATACCCCAAGTTCTTTCTCTTGGATCCTTGGAGAATGTTCATGCATACACTATTCTCTTGACAAAAATAACTATTATTCATCTTCTTAGCTTTTTCACAACTTATATCATCCCCGACCCACCATTCAAGAACAGCAGGATAAGTTCGTTCACGCATGGTACCAATATCCCTTTTATTAAAGTTGTACCGATCTTTCTCAACAATAAATCCGTACGTGCAGTTATTAAAACCCCATTTCCCAACTTTATCCGTGTTGCTACTTGTATGAATCCTGAAAGTATTCATTCTATAAGGAATCATAGCTTGGCTGCAACCCATCCCAAAACATGCACCGTTATGCAGGTTCCTGCAGTGAGTCATTGATGAACATCCTGTTATGTAATCTTGACTGATCAATGTCTCTATGTCAGCTCTAGCATCACATCCAACTGCAGTTAGCACGTTATGTTTGTTTGTGATATAGAACCTTGACAGATTTATTCTGGCATCTGACGTGTTAGTAATTTCATGTTGCTCGTTATAACAACGATAGGCCACAGGTAACAACCCGCGCATAAACCCATTGTTTGATATCGCCTGTACTTTAAAAGTGGTGTTCCAGATCTGTAACTTCTTGCAATCTACAAAGAATAATTTGTTCATGTAGCAATTTTTTTTCGTCCCAAAAGGATAGGGAATTGTTACATTCCCACATTTATCCGGGCAGTGAGGCAATGCTTGTGTTATCTCATCAACTGATGTCGTTGTTGCTCTTGATAGCATCATCATTAGAAGTGGTACCATAAGATGTAGTATCATGTTTTTGCTTTTGTTTCTGTTTTTAGTTTTCTCGTCTAATGGACTTGTAACCCGTATTCATTTTTCTATATAAACATTTGAGCCGGACAGTACATTGATAGCGATATCACCAACGTTTTTGTTGTCTTTTTCTGTTATGTTAACCTTTGTCAAATTTGGAGGTAGGCACCTTGTGATATATGCAGAAATATAAAACACAGATGTTGGTGTCATTGCCGTCATGTTTTTTTTTTCTAGCTTGTGGCTGATTTTGCTTTTTATAATATGCGGCGTTCAAAAAACAAAAATGTTGTTTCTTGTCTTAAAGGTATAAGCTGGATTCGACAATAAACTAGACAATATTTTTACTTTTTCATATTGTTACAAAAATGTGGCTGATTTTGCTTTTTCATACTATTTCACAGTTAAGAGTTTGAGATCTCACATCACCTCTCTATCTCAGCCATTGTTATCTCAGCCGACTAGATGGAATAAGATTGTTCCTTCGAAGATTAACATTAATACTTGGAGGGTCATGCATTCTAGATTGCCAACTAGGTGGAACCTGAAAGATGTGATTGATTGCTTGATTACTATTAACATATATAGGATACAACAGAATATTCTAGACTATGAGCTTGGGCCAATGGGCCGATTACATTAAGTATAATATGTACTTTAATACGCCCCCGCAGTTGGAGCGAGAGTTTTGCGGACGCTCAAACCGGATCTGAAATGAGCAAACAACGGGTATGGAAGACATTTTGTGAAGATATCTGCGTACTGAAATCGAGAAGGGACATGAAGAACTCGAACATAAACTGCTGCTACTTTGTCACGAACAAAATGAATGTCAATCTCTATATGTTTGGTGCGCTGATGTTGTACAGGGTTTGCAGACATGTATACAACACTGTAGACCAAGGTCACTGTGAAAAATGGGGTATGAAGCTCACGAAGGAGGTTTCGAATCCAAGATGTCTTAGCTACAACATTCGCAACCCCAAGGTTTCGCAACTCCCCGTGGTTATTCAGCTCAGCACTGGAACGAGAAAAACGTGTTCGTGGACGTTTGGTGAGTGACCATGAGGTTGTCACAAGAAAAAAACAGCCAGTATCCAGAATGTAGATCGGTGCGTAGACTCCGGGACAACCTGCCCAGTCAGCATCAGAAGGTAAGCAATAAGCTTTTGATGAATAATACCGAAAGTAGCTGTAATTCAATATCAGTGGTTCCTCGAAATAACGAAAAACACGTTTCATACATTAAGGTGTGCAACTCGCGAGGATCAAGCATGTAAAGACAAAACTTTTGAACTGCATATGACAAATTTGGTGGTCGAGAAAAAGGTGGGTTTCTGAAGTGATCTGGCAAGGGCTTGCGATAATAAAGTATGATCAGTGACCCCGGTGATCCTTCAGGACCCAAGGCTTCTTCCTCGATATCAATTGGAGTCCCCAGAGGAATACAATTAAGCATATGTGCTTCTGTTCAAGAATCTCGGTAGCATATTTTTGTCTGAGACAAGAATATGCCAGAGGTAGTACAACGTGGCAGATATACCGTAAAATAGTTGAGTGGGCCAAGGTCTGTCATAGCAAACTCTACTTCGCATAAGTAAAGAGATGATACCTGTAGGGATGAAGTAGAAGAAGTTGTGATAAATTATATCATCCACATATAATAGTAAGTAAGCTGTGTCTGGCCCCTTATGAAAGATGAAAAGAGACGAGTCAGTTTTGCTGTGATAGAAACCCCTGCGTCTTGAATAAAACATAGCTAAAAATCGGTTGAAACCAAGCTCCGTGGGGCATGCTTAAGGCCATAAAGTGAATTTTGTAGAAGACAAACATAATCAGAATGAACTGAATCAGTAAATCCTGGTAGTAGGTGCATGTAAATTGTCTCTGTAAGATGTCCGAGAATAAATGCATTCTATTGAATATATGTTAAAGGTTCGATGTAGAGGCTTATAATAAACCCCCTATAACCGTGTGGTTCTGATCCACTTCGTTATAATCCAGATAATTATTGAAAAATGATACAACTTGTGTATACGGAAAATTTTATAGGTTTTATATATATAAAAACTTTTATGAAATTTCACTCAACATTATTGTTGACGTTTTAGCATTTTTAATCCTCAGGTACTTGAAGGTAATTCGGCAATTGATGGAGATATTAATGGGCGACAAAATAATTTATTCATTTCGCAAACGTTTTTGTAAAACGTTGTATGGATGTTGTAAACTTTTTGGGACCGTGTGATGTAAACTTGTTAATATTACGAAGAATGAAAATTTCTTAGAAAACGTCTACTCTTTGTTGAGTCTTTTTTCTATGATTTGAGTTATTGTGCTATGACGTCGGGTTTTGGTTAGGAAAATCTATCCCGCAACCCGACCCAATAAGGAGTCGGGTTATCGGGTTCGGGTTAGTATCGGGTCGGGTGTAATCGGGTTGGCTTATCTAACTTGACAAAAAATTATATCTGAACTTAAACACTTATCATTGACATTTTATTTGTGGCATTCAATTTTTATAGCTCAAGAATGATTAACAATATGTAACTTACAATAAGGAGCTGTGACATTATAAGAATATGTTACTGTAATATCTTAATCCGAATATGTTGCCAAATGTTAAACACTAATTTGAACTAATTTGACAGTATGTTTCATATGAATTATAAATTATAAATTTGTATTACAGTAACATCTTTAGTTTTAGTTCTCTTAAATATTCTTAGCTAAACAATAGATTAAAACAAATAATTATCACAGTAGCATAACTTGAATATCTTAAAAATATTAGGATAACAAATTAAATATTAGTTTTCGGGTTGACCAGATAACCCGATAACATTAACGATCTAACCCGACCCCGACCCGATAACATATAGTTTGATGAAATGCTGACATTTTGATTATGCTTTGTGTGCCAGCACATTATTGCTGAAGGAATGACTAGTCCAACAAGCTGATGATGCTACAAGTAACAAGGTAATTACGTCTCTTGTCTAGTTCTTTCTTTTAATGAACATTGGTATATCTTTATTGGCTGTTATGTAATAAGTTTTGGATCTCTTATGACGCTAATTATGAACATGCTGGTATATCCATGTGTTGACCTTGTCGCTTATTTGAGTCATTTCACATGTTTTGACCCGTTTTAGCCGCTTTTAGACTTTAATTTCCTTGTTTTATGATTTTACAAGAACCAGATGCTAGAGCTGAGAGCGAGACAAGAGGGTCTACAGGTGCGGATGACCGCTGAAGATATTTTGGCCCAAGTCTTACAAGTCGAGGGTTTAATTCGGGACGGGCTAGGAAGCTGGCAGTTCTTCGTCTTCTTCCGTACGCTCCTACTCCGCTCCCCCACCATCAGCATCCCATGCTGTGTTGGCGAGGTTTGTGGAGACGCATAACAACGGGAAAGGGCTTTACTTGTTTAGGTGGGTTAGTTGAACATTTTATCGTAGCCCTTGTTTAGGTGGGTTAGTTGAACTATTTATCGTTTTAAGAAATTTATGTTTATGTTGTTGAACTAGTTGTAATCGTTGAACTTTATGGAATGAAATTGTTTGTGTTGACTTGAAAAATCGGTTGAGAAAAAATCTGGAAAATTGGGTCGGAAAACCGGGGAAAATGTCGTAAAACAGGCACGACAGTTTTTTAGAGCTGTTAATTTTAGAGACTACATGTAGTTCCTAAAAACTGCTTTGAAAATTTGGTCATAAAACCTTTAAGGGCTACTTGTAGTCACAACAGTTATTGTTTGGTCAACTACAGTCAAAATGTTCAGTGACTACATGTAGTCCCTACAGGTTTTGTCACAATAAAAAAATCCACGTGGCAAGTCAACGCAGTAGTCCCTATAACTAAATTTGTAGTCCCGACAACTTATAGGGACGGAGTAGCAGGGACTACATGTAGTCCCTAAAAACTTTTAGGGACTACAATCTGGCCTTTTAGGGATTACAACCGTAGTCCCTAAAAGTCATTTTTCTTGTAGTGATTGAAATGGGGTACCAAGTCTGGTGAAGGTCGATGTTACGACATTGTCCTGCACATTGTAGAAATGTACCATTCCCAATCATAACACGAAAAGAGGGTTGGGTGTCGTTTGACAATTGAAGGAAAGAGACCAGACGAGGCTTGGTGATATTACGGCTACTTCGCAAGCCTACGAGCAAAAACTGGTTTCCCATTGATGTGACCAGTAATTCGAATTGTGAGTTGTGATGTGGTGTCGTGCAACGCTATCGAGAAAAATGCTAAGAAAATTGGTGGCATGTCACGATTGTCTTTGAGGCTAATGTCAATGGTCAATGGAAGTTGTTTGCCGGTTCCAAACAAGAGAAACAGAGGTGGGTTGTAACAGTGACTCAGAGAGTATTTTTGTGGATAGCGGAAGCAAATGACAAAGTAGAGTTTGCATTTTGTCGGTGAGAGGCATCGTGTTGGTAGAGGTGTGGTTGTTTTGGAGGGTTTAGGAGGATGGCCAGTGGGGTAGTAACGGGTAGAGTGGTGCATGTTATGAATGCGGGATGAGTGGTCGATGAAGATCATGATTGTGAGTGGTAGCGGCTAATTTATCTTCGATGAGTTTGGCGAAGCCATATGTTTGGTGAAGTGTGGTTGGGTGATAAATGGCTATTTCCTGCTCGATATCAGGTCAAAGGCCGGAGATGAAACAATTGAGAAGAGCAATGTGAGGCAGACCCACAACACAATTACTAAGGCATTCGGATTCCGTTTGATAAGTAGCTACCGAGCCATCTTCTTTAAGTTTAAAAAGTGTTGCTTGATGATTTTCTAATAATGATGGACCGAACAAAAGTTGTAAAAGTTATTGAAATCAACACTAAAACCTCAATCTATCACCTAACCAACCACCCCTTAGTGATAATTCTTTTATTACTAAATGCTAAAGTATATAAGACCTCAAATGAGTGCTAACCAAACATACAAAAGAGATGTGTTGTCCCTAAACGGATGCAACACTAAATACAGAATCACACTACAAAATACCTCACTACAACTTCAACTAACAATTGTAGCTCCCCTTCGTGTTAACACAATCATATATGCATTCATTCTGATGTGCACACTCGTCAATATCTAAAAGGCATCACAAACCGTCTTAACAGTCTTATCAAATCTGTCAATGGTATAGATAAGGTTTTTTTCATCATAAACACTGCGCTTTTTCAGATTTTTATCTGTCCCGTTTTGTGCTCCATTTAGGTCAAATACAGTACATTGGTATCTGGGAGGTACCAAAAAAAGAAATGTTACCTTTACAGCTATCTAGGAGGTGCGTTGCCCTTGTACCCTTGAGTAGACGTGCGCAAACCGGTTAACAGTTCGGTTCGGTTTCAGTCAAACAGGAACCTGTTTCGGTTAACGAACCAGTCGAAACCGGTTTGGAAGAAACCGAAACCGGTTTGAAACCGGTTTGGGGTGCGGTTTTTGTCGAACCGGTCACACCGGTTTGGAACCGGTTCATGACCGGTTAACCACCCAAACCGGTTTTGACCGGTTTGTTTTTTTTCTTCGTTTTTCGTGGTTTTGTACGCTATAAACGGAATAAACTTCAACTTTTATTTAATAGAAAAACCCTAATACATCAGAAACGAAATACATTGGAAAGGAAAATACAACACAATGCAAGCCTTGCAAGGAAATTTAAAATACAACATCAACAACATAATGCAAGCGAATTAAAAATACAACATACTAATCGAAAATTAGTAATCATCTTCGGCTTCTTCGCTGCTCATCATATAATCATACCGTGGTCCTCCCGGAGACAGAGTGCCTTCGCTGCTAGCATCTAGTGCAATTTCTTCATCGGATAGTGGAATGGCTTCATTTCGTTGCACCTCGTCATCCAAGACATCTTCTTCAAAGTCTAAGGGTATTTCAAGAGGGCTTTTGTCTTGTTTACGCTCTTTAGCGTCCAAGTGATCCTTCAAACACATGCACATCTCTAAAGACGCCGGAGTGAGTCTTGTTCTTCGGATTGACAACACCCTTCCACTTGTTGAAAATGCGGATTCAGAAGCTACCGAAGAAGCTTGTACACTTATTATATCCATGGCCATGCGGGATAGAACGGGAAACATTGTTTCCTTTTCTTTCCAAAAACCTAAGACATCAAAACTTGCAAACTCTTTGGGATGAAGATGTGTGACAAATCTGAAATTGTCAATCGCTCATTTTCACTTGACATTGTAGATCCAGCCTTGCCTTTTTTTTTGTATGTGCTTTTGTATAAAAAAACCGTTTAGCAACGTTATAATTATTTTCCGCCACTCGCTTTGATTGAAGTAGCCCACCATTGTATTGAGTGATGAGTTGGGTTACCATATTTTTGGCATATAAAGATTATTCACAGACCTTCCAATGTTTCTTAAAATAAATTTTTGCTTAGATGCAAATGTATCGTCAAAAAAAATCCAATCCGTATCTTATCGAATCGATAAGAAAAAAAGTTACCCCGTTTACATTAAAACATGGATTTAAAGCGGGTTTCGATGCGGGAAGGATGCACAAGTAAACTCATCGGTGCTTGTGTTGAAAATACTTCTAAGGTTTTTCTTCATTGGTTTAATCGTACTTGATAATATACCATAAGTTCATATTGCTTATTACGTAACTCTGAAGAAATTTGTGAAGTACCAATGGTGATGTTGGGTAGTATACCCCCGATAATATTTCTGTGGCAGTGTTATACACTTCAAGTAATGGTTAATATTGATAATAACCTAATTTTCAGCCGGAATATGGATTTACACATATTTTATTGGCAAAAGTCATGAAAATACGCAAAGTATTTTGTTGTTCAAACACTTAGGAAACATATGATATGTGGAGTTACACGTGTTGGAATCGTCCTTTTTGGTAATAAACAAAGGGTTTTCACTCTCATCTTACAAATTTTAACATAGCATTGTCGGGTTCTTGCACTTGATTTGAAAATATCTTTTAATATTGTCTTAAAAGACTCTCTTATTGCATCAATCGCGGGGACCTCTAAACCAGCTTGCACAACTAAGTTAATGACATGTGCAACACAACGACTATGATAAAACATACCCCCATTGGTGGCTCGTATTTTAATTTTAGTTTATCCATGGCGGATGTGTTATTGCTAGCATTATCGAATGTAATTGACATAACTTTATCTTCAAGTTTTATTTGGTTAAGGACTTTGTCACATTTTAAACAAGGCTCCACCCGTGTGAAGAGATGGAAACTCTTCGAATAAAATGACCCGCTTCATCATTTGCCAAGTACCGGGTTCAATCCAATGTGCGGTAACACACATGTAAGAATCGGGCACCCCATGAGGAGTGGAACATACATCCGTTGTTAGGTTGAGACAAGCATTTATGTTACCAAAACTATCAATTATTTCTTGTTTAGCCGCCAACCATAGTTTAATTGCATCACGTTTGAGAGTAGAGCGACTTACATGAGTGTATCTTGGTTGCATAGTGTTCTGGAACACCCTCGTTGTTTGCTCGTGGTCAAAGTGGTTGAACTGTAACGCTCGTTGAATCACCAAACCCTTGAATTGTTCACGAGTTTACTCCAGGTTCGTACCTGAAAAAACTCAATTCGAGCCATAGACGTTTGCCCCGCTTCCGGATTCTGGTTTTGCTGTGCCTTCTTTGCTTCAAAATGCGGATGAGTTATATGATTCCTCAACGTCATGTTGAAACCGACCGATAAGAAATGAAAGCAATGCTTGCATTGAGCTTTTTGCGAGTTGTCGGTCATTATGCAAAGGTTGAAGTCTTTCCAAATCTGTGGGTTTCGATTGGTTGCTATGATTTCATGAATTGTCGGTGCACTTGTTGAACCAATACCGGTGGCAGTTGAGGCGGATGCGGATTCACTTGCCATTGAAGGAAATTTGGTTTTGCTTTGGATAGTTTTTTTTGCTTAGGATTGTATTGTAAGTTGTGTGATTTGAACTACAACACAATACATGAATTTATAATCATTCAAAGTGGTAAACAATAAACATTAAAGCTAAGAAAGTCAGAAAATGGGTCCCCCCACGTGTTAAAAGCTAAAGATTCAAAATTTGAAAATTTTGTGTAGGCTCCCAGACCGGTTCGGGTTGAAACCGGTTTGATAAATCGGTGGTAAAACCGATCGAAACCAAAAAAACCCAAACTGGTGGTTTGGCCTCAAACCGGTTTGGTCAAACCCGGTGTTGATCGGTTCGGTTTTTCGGTTTCAAACCGGTTCCGGTTTTTAAAACCGGTTTTTTGTTCACCTCTACCCTTGAGCGCCTTCACATCGATATCCCACTTAATTTTTCTTTGATCCATGAAGAACATTGTTGCATACGCTATTCTCTTGGCAAAAATAATCCATTTTTATCTTTTTAGCTTTTTTGAAACTTACATTTCCAACCGACCATTCAAGAGCCACTGGAGAAGCTCGATTTTGCATGGTACCAAAATCCATTTCATTAAATTTGTACCGACCTTTCTTAACAATAAACCCATATGTGCAATTATTATAACCCCATTTTCCAACTCTTCCCTGCATGGATCCTGAAAGTTTTCATCCTATAACGAAGTTTAGCCTTGCTGCAACCCATGCCAAAACATGAACTGTTGGTAAGCTGCTTGCAGCTAGTCATTGATAGACATCCTGTTATATAACCTTTAGCATTAATAGTCTTGAAGCTGCTTGCAGCTAGTCATTGATATACATCATGTTATATAACCTTTAGCATTAATAGTCTTGATGTTTGCTCTAGAGTCACATCCAACTGCGGTCAACATGTTTCGTGTGCTTGAAGTTGGGAATCGTGAAAGACTTATTCTTGGTTCTGACTTGCTAGTAACTTTATGTTGATCATTGTAACAATGATGGGCCATTGATCCCCTGCAATGAGGAATTTTATTTTCATTGTATTGGGCAATACTCTAATATCCTCTATCGATCTTAAACCTTTATCGTATTTTAATATTTCTCCACGAACGTTCTTCAAACTAATTTATTAGTCAAGGTCTAATGTGGGTCGGTGAATTACATTAATTGTTTAAATCGCTACTGGTTAATTGCTTATCGTGGGTCAGTTATTTATTCGCTAGGGTTTTGGTTCCTTTATTCACTTTGACTGGTGAATAACGGTTTCTTAGATACTCCATTAATTAAACGCTTATCTCTGTCAACCCTAATCATCTACCGGTAGATCTTCATGGTTCCAACCATGTGACAGTCCAAGCTTATCGATTCTTTAACCCTAATTATTAAGGTTTATGCGTTAAGTGAAGATTAGATGCTATTTGTTTCTTCTTGTTTTGGTTGTTTTATGCATGGTTCGATGATGAAATATGGGTTTTTGGATTAGGGAGGAAGTGGTTGTAAGAAGAAGCAGAGTAACGTTAATGTTACGATTGGTTTTTGTTTGGATTCTAGTTTTCCTTCTTTGAGTGATGTTGCTGGTACAGTACGCAAGATGGAGGTTTGAAAGAGGGTAACACTGTTAATGTTGGATTTACTGGTCAAGTTGTTATTGGTACTTCTGTTCGTTACTACTGGTCGTGTTCCTAGTGGTACGCCTGATGCAACTAGTGCTCCGGGTAATGCTAGTACTCCTAATGAGCTTGGTCATGAATTTGTTATGAAGGAAATTCCCACATCTTGCGCTAATAAGCTTAGCCCTACGTCTTTGACTAAGGGGGTGTTTCTTTTTTGCTTAATGGTCCTAGATGTGAAACTTCTTTAACCCATGTGGAAAAAAAGTTGTTTCTTTTTTGCTTAATGCATAAAGGAATCCTAGATGTAAAGAGGGTCTAATATTGTGGTTGTTTGTATCCAGGATAGTTGACTATAAACAAATACTCATAATATCCTCCTTCATCTCTTCCATTTCTCTCATCTCCAAACACCAATCCACTTTTCTTCTCCATGCCTACCTCCCCGTCACAGCCAACATCACTTCATCATTATCCCCACTTCGATATGCCACCTTACTCCCCATCTCTGCCATTAGTTAGTAATTTCTATATCTTTTATTTCCCAGACGATAAATGTTCTTTCAACAAATCTACATATAAATTAGGGGTTTTTTCTCCTTTGAGTTCATTATTTTGATATGAAATAGATCTGTAAAAGGTATTGCTCATCTAGGGTTTTTTGAAGTTTGTAGCAATTAGAGTGTAATTTTGGTTTTGCTTTTGTTTGATCTTATCGGGAATTGTTACACATGCATTTACCTGAAATTGATTTGATTACATGGGTTCAAAACCTTATATTTTTCTTTGATCTATGGTCCTGAAAACAAACTTATTGATGGGTTAAAAATATTGTGTTATTGATCTTGACTCTAATTATAAAACAAAAAGTATATATTGATTTTTAAGACAATGGTAAATAAGACATTTAGTTTTTTCAGGATGGTGATTAAGCAGGAAAAAAGAAACAGGTACATGTTACTACAATTCTTTCTCCTAACAGCAGTATTAATCTGAAAAGAAACCATCTCCAAACAGGAAAAAAAAGAAACACCCCTTAAGGCTAATCTTCAGAAGCTTGCTGCTAATGTGCTAAATGATGCCGATTATGACGTTTGGTTACCTTTGGCTTCGGTTCATGAGGTAAAGGATAGAATGAAAAATTCATTATAAGGTTATTTTATTGGCAAAAGGCTTGCTTCACCTGTCGTGGAATGGTTTGTATGCAACAATTTGGAAAAATATGGATTAAAGAATGTAACTTTGGTGAAAGGTTTTTTATTTTATTTTTTAAGTTCTCATCTACTCAGGGTGTTGATTCGATGCTTAGAAATGGTCCATGGATGTTTTGTGGAATCCTTATTTTTCTGAATAAATTTTCGCCATCCGTGAGCCTTCCTAACAAAGGTTTGTCTCGTGTCCCAGTTTGGGTGAAATTTCATGAGGTACCGTTGGTTGCTCATACATCGGATGGATTAAGCTTCATCGCCACGAAAATCGGTACCCCAATAATGCTAGACTCATATACGAATTCTATGTGTTTGGAATCATGGGGAAGAGCAGTTATGCAAGAATTTTGATTGAAATTAATGCTTGTAATGATTTTAGCTATAATCTGGTCATGGTTGTTCCAAACCTTGAAGGAACTGGATATATGAAAGAAACCGTTCGTGTGGAATATGAGTGGGAACCTCCTCATTATATTACGTGCTTGATATTTGGTCACTCACTTGATGATTATCCAAAACGCTCTTAAACGAGTGGTGAATAGGATGGATAAAGGTAATGGTGGATCATCCGGGGCTGATGATGAAGGTTTTATTGAAGTGAAAAAAAATCTGGTGGTAATAATTATAGAAACGGGTAATAAGGCTTCTACGTTTGAAGTGCAAGAGGAAGGGCAAAGTTCTACCCCGCTAGTAGAAAAGATTAATATTTTTGAAAAACAGTTGCCTCGAGGGGAAATGTGTGCTTGTGAATGATGATGGTAAACCTCTAGAAAAGGTTGATTATTTAGGTAATTAGGGTAGCGAGGATGAAGTTGAATCTGTTGAATATGATACAAAGAGCTTGTCGTAATAATGGAGAGAAACATATATGAATGCTGACTACGACTCATACGATGACGATATGTATGAAGGTCAATAAATTTCTAACAATATTCAATCTATATGCGATAATTTAGATATCAAGGTTCGAGGTCGAAAAAAAGAAATAGATTACTTGATTGTTTGAGTCATTTCTAGTCTAGTCATAAAAATGTATATTCCTTAATGAAGTAGATTGCCTATGTAACAGGCTGAGATATGAGATTCACCTACATCCATTGTACTGAATTGTTTTTGGAGTAATAAATTTACCAGAGAAACCCTTTAAAAAATGATAGGCCATTGGTAATAACCCCAGAATATACCCATCCAGTCTAATTTCTTGCAATTTAAAAGTGGTGTTCCAAATTTGTAGGTTCTTGCAATCTACTTGAAGTAGTTTGCTCATGTAGTAGCCTTTTTTTCTGCCAAAAGGATATGGAATTGTTATGTTCCCACATTCATTTGGGCAGTTAGGCAAAGCTTGTGCTACTTTAACTGCTGATGATGTTGATTTTGATAGCATCATCATTAATACCATAAGATGTAGAATCACTTTACGCAGCATCCACATTCATTGGACTTGTCAATGTGTCATCCATATTGGTTTCCCTTTTTAAACATTTTGAGCTCTTATGTAGACGTACACTGATATCACCAACAACGTTGCTGTTTTATCTTTTGTTTTTTTTAACATATTCATGGTTTGCAAGCACCTTGGGATATATGCATAAATAAATAAGATAGATGTTGGTGTTGTCTGCATGTTTTTTTGTGTATAATAGTTAAATCGTCAGGGATAACCTTAAGTCGACAGGGATGTCCTTAAGTCGACAGGGATAACCTTGAACTGGTCAGTATATAATAGTTAAATTGTCTTAATCCTTCTATTTAATTTCATCTTATATACTAAAATATATATTCAGCAAAATAACTTTACATTTAATTTATATTAGAGATAATTTTTATTAAAGTCTAATATTTCAAATCAAAGGTATACAGATTTCTGAGCTGAAAAGAATGCTTCTTATATGATATTGTTGCAAGTAATCAACATTAACACTTGTAATGGCACTGGTACACGAGGGACGTCGATCTCTACGTATAGAATAAGAGGAGCTGGTCTGGGTCAGTGATAGAACTCTGTAAGAAAGATTTTCTCAATTCCGTAAGCTTCTTTTTTACTTCTCCATGTTAGGCCTTTTCTTGCCCTCACTTGATGATATTTGGTTACTCACTTGATGATTGTCCAAAAGCTCCTAAACAAGTGGTGAATAGGATGTATAATAGCAAGGGTGGATCATATGGGGCTGATGATGAAGGTTTTATTGAAGTGAAAAGAAGAAATTTGGTGGTAATAATGGATGCAGCAAAAACTTTAAACTGGTCTTGGTGAAACCAAAAACTCTTTATCACCCTAAAGCAAAGCAATCGACTAAAGGGGCGATCCAAAAGACGACTCCTTTTGTTTGTAAGAAGAATGTTTCGACATCATGTAATGGTACTTTTTACCTTAGTAACTCATTTGATGCTTTGAATGTTGAAAATCCGGTTATTGAGGATACAGAAATGGGTGATACGAATTCTATGTTTGGAGTGTAAGAGGAAGGGCAAAGTTCTACCCCTCTAGTAGAAAAGATTAATCTTTTTGAAAAATAGTTGCTGGAGGGGAAATGTGTGCTTGTGAATGCTGATGGTAAACCTCTAGAAAAGATTGATTATTCAGGTAATTAGGTTAGCAAGGATGAAGATGAATCTGTTGAAAATGAAATGGCAAGTTATCTAGCTTCAAAACCGCTGGGGGTTAGATATGGTACAAAAAGCTTGTTGGAACAATGGAAGGAAACATATGTGAATGCTGACTACGACCTATACGATGATGATATGTATGAAGGTCACTAAATTTCTGACAATATTCAATCTATATGCGATAATTTAGTAATCAAGGTTCCGCGGTGGTTGACATCACGCACAATGAGGTCTTCCTGTTCCTCCCGTAGCATTATCAGTCTACTCTCGAGGACCCTTGTTCTCGGGTCCGTCGCACGGATGCGGTTGGTGGTCGAAAAAAGAAATAGATTACTTGATTGTTTGAGTCATTTGTAGCCTAGTCATAAAAATTGTATCTTCCTTAAGGAAATAGGTTGCCTATGTAACGGGCTGAGATGTGGGATTCACCCACATCCATGTTACTGAATTGTTTTTTGAGGAATAATTTTACCGGGGAAACTCTTTAAAAATAATAGGCCATTGGTAATAACCCTAGAATATACCCATCAAGTCTAATTTCTTGCGATTTGAAAGTGGTGTTCCAAATTTGTATGTTCTTGCAATTTACTTGAAGTAGTTTGCTCATGTAGCAGCCTTCTTTTGTCCCAAAAGGATATGGAATTGTTATTATCCCACATTCATTCGGACAGTTAGGCAAAGTTTGTGCTACTTTAACTGCTGTTGGTTTTGATACCACCATCATTAGTACCATAGGATGTAGAATCAGTTTATGCAACATCCACATTGCCTCTAATGGACTTGTCAATGTGTCATCCATATTGGATTCCCTTTTTAAACATTTTGAGCTCGTATGTAGACAAACACTGATAACACCAACAACGTTGTTGTTTTATCTTCTAGTTCATATAACCTCATTGTTTATAGGCACCTGGGATATATATATATTTATATTTTATATATATATATATATATATATATATTATATATATTATAATGTGAGTATTATTGAGTTGCATAGAATAAAAATAAAGATACAAGTTGGTGTTTTGGTCTGCATTTGGTTTTTTAGTTGTATAGATCTGTCATGATTATATGTTGTTTGTATGTGTCGTACTGTCTGCATGTTTTTTAGGCATAGATTTGATTCTATGTTGTTTGTATGTGTCGTACCAGATGTCCTTAAGTCGACAGGGATAACCTTGAAGTCAGGGGCAGACCTAGCCATGGGCTACGTGTGGCACGTGCCATACACGGTTCTTGCTCACGAAGTGTATTTCCTTTGTAATTTTTTTGACTTTTTAGAAGTGCGAGACCCAATTTTAAGAGAAATATGGATTTAAGGTTTGTCATGGAAGAAAAAGAATGAAGAAAGAAAAGTTGAAAATGATTATATGTGTATTTATTTAATGCTTATGTACTTTTTTGTATTATATATGTGTGTTTATTAAATGGTTTTGTACTTTTTTATATTCTAGCTAACTTAATCATCATTTCTTATGCCTTGGTACACGTATTTTTCTTGCTTAATATAGCATTTTTCCTTTCAATAATTTACAATCTTTATTTTACTATCTATTTTGTAAGAACCTACAATTATACAAATTATCTCAAACGACTTGTTTATTTTTATCATTCAAAGGATTTATAATACTTTCACACTATGTTTACGTTACGATGATGCGCAAACTAGACCATGAAAAGTGGGTGAATCCTAATATATGGACAACTAAAATTAAGAATTATTTTCGAAGCGAAGCGAGCCTAAAATCGTGCCACATATGATCCAAAAACCTGCGTCCGCCACTGCTTGAAGTGGTCAGTATATGTTAGTACAAAATATGTTGCGGGTATGAGATGAGCTAAAATCGCTTGTTGGGCTGAACCTTCAAGCTCACTTCAGGCTTGATCTTGTACTAAATCAAGTGATTAAAATGATTTCCTGCACAATGAAAGTAAACCGTTAGCCTTACCGTGGGGACGGACCCCATGATTAAACTTTGGCGTGAGAGTAAGAAATCATGTTGTCAGAAGTATGTGTGTGTATTTGGAGGAGTCAAAGAATTGTACTTTTTGGTGTGTCAGCGGACCCCTATTTATAGGGGGTCTAGTACTAGGGTGAAGAAACATGTAATCTAATGATCTACCAAGAACAAGAGAGAGAGATGTGGGTTGTGATGTTTAGTGAGAGAAAAGTAATGGAATGGATGATGGAATTACTATGTGGAAAATATGGAAAAATGAAACAACCAACCCCTCTCCAAGGCTAGGAGAGGG